>JAIPRL010010037.1:0-16346 GCA_025469235.1 Pemphigus obesinymphae
ACCACGTACTTCAATATCGACCGGCGCAATTGATGTATACCACCCGAATATCTCCGGTGCAATTGATGTATGACCTTTTTTTATCCCATACATTTTTTTTTTTTTTACCTGCGATTTTCGGCGCAATTGACATATACCCATAAAAATCACTACTTCTTGAATAACAATACAAAATATTTTTTCTTATCAATAAGGCCCACATTTGGATTGTAATCTAATATACATTCAGGTTTTTTAATACAATTTTCTAAACGATCAGTTTTATTTGTTAATGACATTTTTGGCTTATGTACCGTTGACAACATATGGACATCTCTTTTGTCCCTTCATTTACAAGTCATCATGTCTTTTGTGGTAGCTGTTATACATTGACTAGGAGCTAATTTTTTCTGAAAAGTGGACATACCTTTCCTTTTATCTCTTACAGTACCATAAGTCCCTGTGTTATTTTCTAACAAATATTGGTACAATAATGGAGAAGAATACCAATTATCCATATATATAATATGACCTTTATTTAAAAATGGTTCCATCAACATAGATATAACAGAACCGAATTGTTGCAGAGATTCATTAAAATGCATATGTTTTCATCACCCGTATAAACGAAATAATCCATAACAAAACCTTTTTTACAGTCACAAAGGACAAACAATTTTATCCCAAAACGATGTCTCTTAGAGGGAATGTATTGTTTGAATGTGACCCTTCCTTTCCACTCAACTAGACTCTCATCGACACATACTTTTTGGTAAACTGAACGAAATTTGATTCGAAGAGTTTCGACAATCGCATCAATTTTAAAAAGCCTGTTACCCGAAATTTGATTGTAGTCATCACAGAAGTGTAATATCTAAGTATTAAAAAATATCTATCTTTGCCCATTATACACCAAATATAGGAGATGATAATAATGGCGATGTAGACCAATAATTTCTATGTTATTTTTTTGTTGTGTGCCATCAAAAGGGTTAAAGCAAAAAAAGTATAAATTTCGTTTACATTGGTTTCTTTCCATTTTTGTAGTTCTGAGTGTTGTTTTAAAACTGTATTACTTATTACATAATGATAAAATTTATTTGTTTCTTCAACAATATGCTGAACTAAGTATTCATCAAATATACTTTTGAAAATATCTAATTCAGAAAAATCTGATTGTTAATCATCGAAAAAATCTAAATTAACTCCACATTGGGTATCATCAAAATTAATTTTTTTTGGAGTATACTGAGAACACACATTTTCATTAAAGTTCCACTAGCCAGAAAATATTTGTTTTGGTGTATTATGATTTTTATTTTTTTTTAGGGCGATTGTTACTATTAGACTTATTATTAATAATTTTTACACTTTCATCAACATCCATAAGAGTATTGGAATTACTTGGAATGTTTTGATTATTATTAAAAATGATTTATTGGTGGTGGAATTACTAAATTATCATCAGAGAAT
The DNA here is from genome assembly GCA_025469235.1 of Pemphigus obesinymphae. Lineage (NCBI taxonomy): Eukaryota > Metazoa > Arthropoda > Insecta > Hemiptera > Aphididae > Pemphigus > Pemphigus obesinymphae. The sequence goes on from JAIPRL010010037.1 coordinate 1,453, forward strand.
ATAGGCAACTTATCAATATCTATTAAATTCGAGTCTAAATCAGAACTAAAAGAAATTTCGTATGAATTTGTAAATAAATATGGATCATCATCAGTATTTTGAAAATTTGAAATTGATGTTAAAAAACCATCAGATTTTGAGATATGAGAGCTAACCTGACTACAATTAGTATCCGAAGGAATAACATTTATTGGAGTACTGCATAAGTTGAAAGCTAAATTTTTTCTGATCATTTTTACAAAATTATTACTTTCCAACTCAAAATTTGATGTGTCGTCGTCCGAAAACCAAACACTTTCCTCGTCAACCGATTCATCATTCGTAACTAATTCGCTAATCTGGTCTTGGGAAAGATATTTTGACTTGGCCATAACATAAATTAAAAATATAATATACAATATATGTGTGTGATGATTGATAATAATATATTTTGGCGGGTAGCGTTTGGGCAGACGCGACTGATGTGATAAATAAACACGTGAGTGAATATCAGTATAGGCAATAAAAATACAAACTGTAGATACGATTTAATTTTCATTGTATAATTCAGTGAACACTGTTATTAAAACATTTTTTTCTTATTATAGCCAATAGATAGCAGTACATATTTTATTCTCACATTTATAATGATAATATCAACAGAATTTTCGTAAATATTCGTTAAAGACAAAAACTACAAAAAAACTTCAATTGACGTCTTTACTCTATAGGACACACAATAAAAAGACGTCAATTGACGTCTTTACTCTTCAAAGAGTTAAAAAACACAAATTAATGAAAAATTCATTATTATTATCAATCACGGACGTATTATCACAGAATATATAATATAATTATATAATTATACAGAATATTCTGTGGTATTATCGTAAAATATAGTGTTATCAACTAATTTTAAAATTATTGATATCATATTTTATACATTATCATGCGACTAAAGTTTGTCACTGATTTTTACCAGTAGACAAACAGTCGAATATTTTTCGTTGGACTAAAGTCATATTTCTTTTCAAGATTACCAAATATTTATTTTCATGCGTTAAAATTTTATCGCATTCAACAAATTATGTCACGATTTCAAGAATTGGCCCCCAGGGCTATGCCACTGCCTATGTTTCTGTGTAAAGTAAATGGGTGACCTTGTATGTTGAAAATAACAGTTGTTGACAAAATTTTGACAACAGATATTGTACTGTATAATCAATGATTTGAAGATGAGAATTGATTGAGAATCAATGCATAAAAATATATATATAATATGTATCGGAATTAACGTTACTAATTTCAGGGTCTGTCCTCAGTTTTACGTTCGATGATAACTTCAAGGCCGGTCCTCAGTTTTTGTAAACAAACTGTTATCACCTTGAGTGACATTTCTATAATATTCTATGATTATACTATACCTATATAATATATTATATTATTATATTTGATTGAATTTACTTATTATACTTCCCTATTATAGAGTTTAAAGCATACAAAAGCGTCGTATATTATGTATTTTGTGTATGAATATTTTTTCTTATGTACGAGGGGTGGGGTGAATTTCTATTATACATCAACCCCCAATGTCCCAAGTCAGGAAATGCCACTGATAATATATCAATCCATTCAAAACACTAAAGACGCGAAAAAAATACCCGATTATATCATATAGTCTACAATTTATAGCAGATATCGTCGATATTAAGCAGAAACTCTAGGGGAAAAAATATATTGTGAATCTATTATTTTTTCAAATTAAAAAAAATACCAATAAACTACACGTACAAGAATTAACGTTCCCTTCCAATTCACAATAATATTATCAATAAATAGGTTGTCAGTATAGGGAGTGAAAGCACTTTGCTCGTCGAATATAGTGGTGTACATAAAGAATTTTAAATTAGTGATAAACCATTTCTTCTTTTTCAAAACGATTTGAGTGGAATTCGATGTAATACCTATACATAACTATATTGCATTCCAAAAGTGATGACACCGCTTACGTAACTTCAAACAATGGTAATATGACGTCAAAACATACCGGCATTAAAATAACTATATTATATTTTAACCGGCCCGGTATTTACAATTTAATTTATTTGCTATATAACATGAGGTATTCAACAGATAAGGAAAAATAGATAATTATCGGTTTTTCAATGTCTAGATAGTGTTTACTCGACGGTTAAATCATGAAATATTTTTAGCACATAATAAGGATTTATCCGGCATATAACAGTGCAGTTGATAACAAAAGTTATTATATACATTCATTATCATTTATTATTATGACATTACTCTGCGCGATATGGTTGTAAATTGCATTAAATATCGAGCATTTTTCCTTGTATTAACCTGTTTATTATTACTAGTAAATTGAAGGCATCGTCATAATCACATTTTTGGATTATCAATGTTATAACATTTTTCTTATATGGCCCATCATAACACAGAATTATATTTATTAACAATTTTCAACCAACAAACATTTTTATCTTTCCAGAATACTAAATTATACTATTTGTTTTTGAATACATGATAGTTTTTTAACGCGATTTTTTGGAGTAGTTCTTTCTCGCATAATGAAAAATTTGTGGTTCTGTTTTAAGTATTTCTATTGTTTTTTTTTTTTAGACATATTAAAAATAACTAAAAACTTTTGCGAAAAATTTTCAATATGTACCTATAGCAATATTCACATTGAAAACAAACGTAAAGTGAATTATTTATAATACGAATTTTCTCACATCACATATAACGTAACTGATACGGTTCCTTATTAATGATTTTATTGACCAATCATAATCAAATAATTTGTGTAACTCATTCTATATAATACACTATTGCTACCACCTATCAATATCACTATCTACCGAATAACTTTATCATTTTACATTGAAAAACACATCACCTTTTTCGGAAGTTTATTCCCCGAATAAATATGTTCGAAGGATATCTTCTGGTAAATTAGTGGACGATTGGAAAACAGGGCCTACAGTAGTTGCACGTTAAGAAAGAGTCTCGTTGAGTCGGCGGTGACTGGTTTCCACTCCGATACTTTGCCATAGTCAATTCACGCTACGTTGGCATACAGAGCGCCAATATTTATTGACTATATTGTCATATACGTATACCACGTTATTTTGGGTAATGCTGTATAATTCTAACCTGTGCATGACGGACGAGTTTTCATCAGCTTTCTTAATGTTCTCAGACTATAAACTGTCGTTTGGTCGGAGTCGTCGGAGGGTTAGGTAATCGAGTGGTAAAGGCTTGGTTTCGTTTATGCAATCGACTGCATGCAGTATAAAAAAATAAAAAATACAAACAACATATTAGTATTTCACATTGCGTCAAAGATGGAGGACGTGCGACAACTAGTGTTACGGCATTTAATCGAAGAAGAAGAACGCGATGACAAAATAATATCTTGTTAACAGAAAAATAGCCGATGATATGTATTCAGCCATTATGAAGGGACATTTGTAAAGTTAATGTTAATTACCAAACATCTAATAGATGGCGATTGTTTCTTCATGAACTATTTTAGATTACCAATCTTTGTGTGACGAATCATAAAGTGATAGATGTGTAGATATGAGCTCTCATAAATTTGCTTCATCATCTTTGGAAAAACTCATTTTGTAAAAAAAAAAAACTAGGTTGACGGAAAATATGCACAACACAAAATAGGTAAAATACGGCAAAAACAACGCACAGTCGGTGCAGTCGACTACAGACTACTGGTCGGGCTGACCAGTGGCTGGATTCAACTGCACGCAGCAGGTTCAGCCGCTGAACGAATGAAACCGGCCATCCTTGAAGGTGTATTTTAATAAAACAACAATAATATATCTTACCTAGACATAGATTCTGATGAGTAGTCAACTTATAGAAAAAGCGACTGAGCACATTCACTATTTCATACTAATCGAAATGTGTGATCGACAAAGCCTTTAGATGTCAAAGAAAGAGTTGTACCTTTATACTAAAAAGTAAAAGGATTGCCATGAAAATTAATCAATCTAATTGCTTATATATTAAATAATAATGGATGTATACGCTTGAAGTAGGTATTCACTAATGGTCGTGTGGAAAAATATACATATGAACACATATGAACATATTATTTATTTATTTAATAATATATACGGACTAAAGTCCTATAACATAATATAAATGTAAGCACAGTAATAATTATAAGTAGCATGTGAATCTCTTATGCAGAGAAAGATAACATAAAAATAATAAAATTAGAACTAAATTACCTACTAATATGATTACAAAATTACAAATTTAAATAAAGATGACTTATGAGATAAATAATAATAAAGTATAACGTAAAAATAAGACATGATAAATAAAATCAAAAGCAATTGAATTGTCCGCAGCCATTAAGATTTTAGAGGAACTATTTAACATGTAGTTATTTTTATAAGGGATAGGGTAGAATAAATCACTATTTCTTGTGTTAAGGAGGTTAATTTTAAAGCGAATAAGGGAAAGGAGCTCTTGACAATCAATGTTTCCTAGAAGTAAATTTCGTAATAAATTAGATAGTAATAAAGTGCGTCTATATTTTAGTAGAGAAAGATTGGTAAATTTTAACACTGAATCGTACGAACCATGTGGAGGCCTATAAATGTTGAAATTAAAGGAGATAAATCGTAGAAAGTTATTCTGAACTGATTCAATGGCATCAATTTGCTTTGAAGTATTATTTGTCCAAATTAGTGGACAATATTCTAAGTTAGAGCGAACAAGGGCATAGAATAAATTTTTTAGAGATACAATATCTCTGAATGATCCTTTAATAAAACTTAAATTGCGCATTGCCTTGTTTTTCATCATTTCTGTATGAGCTGAAAAATTTAATTTTGAATCAAAAATTATACCTAGGTCCTTAAAGTTAGCCAATAATTCAATATTTGAATTAGAGATAGAATAATTATAATTAATATGATTTTTGATTAAATAGTAACGTGTAAATTTGCATTTGTCAATATTTAATGACAGTTGGTTAGCTAAGCACCAAGACTGAATATTATTTATATCAATTTGTAAGTCTATCGCATCCCTTTGATTTTTAATTATTATAATGAGTTTAAGGTCATCAGAAAAAAGAAATGCTTGAGAATTTTTTATAACATTAGGAATATCATTGATAAAAATATTAAAAATTAGAGTAGATAAATGATCTCCTTGAGGGACCCCGGATTATACTTTAAATCTATCAGATTCAAAATTTAAATGTTTAACAGTTATACAACGATTTGAAAGAAAAGAGCGAAACCAAGAAAGAAGAGGATCGAAGAACCCAAACGATTTTAGTTTATTATACAATATTTCGTGATTTATGCTATCAAACTCCTTAGATATATCAGTGTAGATAATATCGGTTTGCGAATGGACTTCAAAAGATTTCAATATTATTTGTTTAGTGATAGCCAAATTACAGATTGCTGATCGATTTGGTCTGAAACCAAATTGATGATGAGTGAGAAATGAGGAGCAATAATTATTAATTTTAGAAGAGACTAGTTTTGAAAAAAGTTTTGGGATTAATAATATTCTTGATATAGGCCGATAGATAATTAGAAACATTAGTTGGGTCACCTTTTTAAAAACGGGATAAATAAAAACATTTTTGTTTCGGTAAATAAAATTAAATCAAAAAGGGAGGTATTTAATGTATGAATTAGAGTGTTAATTTTAGAAACCATACTTCTAACATTTTCATAGTAGAGTTGCAGTGTTGAGTTGGTGTTTAGTTTTTTTGAACCGCAGAGGAAACGATAGTTGGTTGACAGTTGAGGTATTTTATTGTCAGATTTGGCTCACCATTTGTATTCGTTCATTTAACTGAATGCGTAGATCACGAAGAAATTCACGCTGTTGGGTGACTTATCACTCGTTATTTTAATTTTATTAAAAAGTTGGTCTGTTTTCAATAGACGTGATAAGCCAAGAATTTTAAATACATCTGAACCCATTTGTAGTACAACTTTCAACGGACGTGATTTGTTATTTGGTTTATCCAGACGATTAATCATAATTGGTTTTATGTCCATTCCAAGTTTATCAAAAATACGTGTTACCATATCTTTATCAGAAGTATTATTATTATTAGCTTGTTCAAGCACATTAAAGATAATAATGTTTTTGGAACGCGTTTGACGGTCAATAAATTCAGCATATATGTCTTGACTAATGTTTGATTTGAAGCAGTCGATTCCAGCTGAGCAACGCGACTATTTATAGCAGTCAAATCATTACGAAACCCAATATTTTAACTTTTAATATTATGTTGCTGAGAGAAAATTTCATGGAATTTTTTATCAAAAGCATTTAGTTTTTCATTTTGTTGGTTAATTAAGTCAATAAGTTTAGTTTGTTCCTTGCGTAGGTTATCAAGATGACTAATAATTAATTTTAAGTCAGGTTCACCAGTAGAGGACGAAATTGAAGGAATAGTAGAGCCAGAGACAGAGATAGTATTTTTAGATTTCTTTACATAGAAGTTACACAACTATAATTTTTTTGAACTATTTAAATAGTGAATATCTTCTTGTTTCAACGAAACACATTTTTGGTGATATAGTTTAGAGCATGTGGAACATGTAATTTAATTATTATATCCACGTTTGATACTCACAGAACAGGTTTCACACGAAGCCATATTACCATATAACCTATCTGAGATAATTGCCGAGAAATAATTATAAAAGCGCAAACACAACAAATGGAGATAACACACGTGTGTACGCTACGACGGTTGAAATCGAACTGAACTATTAGAAGAATATAATAAGTCTCTAAATCTGTCTTTACGATATTAATTTATATTGTTCATTACGCCTGTGGTGTTTAAATGGTTTAAGAAATGCTTTTTTAAAATGATTTATATCGTTAATTAAAGAACACTAACTTTAAAAAATCATCATTTTGGACTCAGTATCAATTGATTCGGCTATAGACCTGCAAGTACTTATATCTACAGATATGACTAACTGAGCTTTGAAGTCAACAAGTTCTACCATGGACTGTTTTCTAGCTCAATATTTTGGTAAAGTCTATAGTACGTGCATTTATTGCATAAAGTTTATACAGTATATAAACTATGTAATCAGTTCACTCATCTTTGTTGTGTAATATACTCAAGTTAGATCTGACAGAAACAATTCCGTATCATATATATGAATAAATGATTATTAGAATAAAATATTAGCTGGCGTTCCGTTTAGTACTATCCTCGTAAGTTACTCATTAAATATAATATCCAACTTGGATCTATATAAAAATATCCCATATACCTACCTACTCAAATATTTGAATCATAAATTTCGAAAAGGACCTATTACCGAAAATTGACGTTATCGTTCTTTTTTCATATATTTTATATTTCATATATATTTTTCACGTATAGACCGATTTTTTTTTTAAATAGAAGAAACTCGTATCTATTTTTCATTGTGGAAAAAAACCATATATATTTGAAATACATTTCGAAAAGAACACATTTTCATTCAAGGTAACCATTTCCGTATGTTCCAATATAGCACAAAAGTTGATGGTTTCTGAAAAAAATTGCTCTTTTATTTCAAATTATTTGAAAGTTATTCAGTTTTTTGTGTCTCCTGAAAAATTAATTAATTAAAGGAACTTGAAATGGGCTTTTTCCGAAATTTCTGAATTGTTTATTTTTGAGTAAAAAAAATGTAAACGTGTATGATATGATAGTTCGATATTTATTTTAGGCTATTTAATATTATTATGATATAATGATATATACAAAACGTAGTCCGCTAGAAAATGGCATTGCTTCCCGATATGCCAATCGCCCCCTACCAGTTATGAGGATGATAAATAATGGTGTTGTGCTGCCAAATCCAAAATCAATGTCTTACAATGTTGCCAAAAATTATCCGTACTATGAGCGGGTAGATATACACGGCTATGAAAAAAACGACTATCTGTTGAAGTATTATAAGTTGAAGTATTATTATATTATGTACTATCAACAGTCTATAGAAATAAATCTGTAACTCCAACATATGAGTACAAGTTATTTTTACTGTTACTGGTTTTTTTACTGTATAACTTTTAAAGAATTTCAAAATTGTTTTTATACTTATTACTTATATTTATTACTTCATTAGAATTGGCAGATATAGGATTTTTTTTTTTTTTAGGAGGGCAGCAAAATTATTTTATGATTGAATTATATTGAAAGATATTTTTTTTTCCTTATGAACTTACGAGTACCTATATAAAGGCCAAGGGGGACCCAGACCTCTCCAGCTCCTCTTGAATCCACCTGCACCGTTAATTAGAATTATTTCAAATTAAATATTTTTGGTAAAGTTTGAAAACAAATTATTATCAATAAATTTCAAGTATACGCATAAAGGGGATAAAATTGTATATATAAATATGTTGTATATGATTTTTAAGAGGATGGGAATGGTAGTATATAATTTTATAAATTGTTTTTATTACTCAGGTTACTTAATTGTGTGTAGAATACTGTTAAAATAATGTGCGGGTATTATAAAACAAAATATGATTCTGAAACAGACGCATTATTACACTGTTGTACGAGTTATTATTTCATTAACAAAATCTCAATTAAACCCTTAACTTGACATCTTTAAACATATACTACTTTTAATAATTTAATTTTCAGTGAAAATAATATTCGTTGTTGATAATTTATGTTTATATGCTCTTTTAAAGTATTTATGCAAATGAAAAAAAAAACACACGTCTGTATAGATGGTTTGTTGGCTAAAGTTGCCTCGGTGGTTAAATTCGGGTCAGAGCTTAAGTATATGTTCGGCGTTGTCGGGACTTTTTCAACCAAGGAAATTCCGTTATATTCTATTCAACTGTCAAAAACAAAATGTTCAAACACCGAGAGATATTATATATACATGTACATATTTATGTCTGATATATACAAATTAAACTGTATGACTATAGGTAAGAAGAGAGAATATTTTACAACAAAACTCTGTTTTGATTTTAATTTAATTTACGTTCCTGGGGAAAATGGACAGATTTCTATTGCAAGTGTTCTGAGTAAAAACAGTAACGACAATTTTCTTAGTTATTAAACAATATAACCTTGTGTAAAAATTATTCGCTAAGATTTCCTTATAGTGCATATGTATTTTAAAGTTTACAATTTATAAACATTGATAGGTGTCAATTAATAATAATAAAATTAGCCTAATGGATTTCTATTTTCTATTCTGTATCCCTGCTTAAGCTGTTTTTCAGAAATTAAACACAATTTTACTGGGGTTTATGTCCGAAGAAAAATGTTAATGAATTTTTCTCTATGGATTGTGTAAGACTTATAAATTTTATCGTAAATTGTATAAATAAACTAATGTATAAAACATATATGATTATTTTTTAAAATCTGTCGAAATATTTATTTTTAAATTAGTTATAAATAGAAAAATTATTTAATTAATAATTTATTAATTTATAATAGTATTTTTTAAATCGAATTTTGACTGTATATAATGAAAATTAGAAATATAAAGTTGGGCTATATGGGTTAATCGGATGAATATCAGTTCATATACAGAGTAAATTATTTTTAAATATTTAAAATATTTAATATATTGACTGTTGTAATACTATTTAAATTGTATGTATACTAATACTACACAGTACACACATTGTATTATAGTATGTATATATGGATAGAAAGTATATGTAATTTTTTTAAATTTTTGGTTCATATATATGAATTTTGTAGGAAATTCATGGTACTGTAAAATGTCCATTATTTTTGTAATTTATTTATTCCTGGGATAAATAAACAAGTAAAAAAAAAAAAAAAATGATTTGTGCGTTAGGGAATAAGTCAATATATTTATATAATGATTTTTTTATAGAATGTCTTTACGATAACTGTACTAATGTTGGACGTTATTGTGTTATATTTCGTTGTTTTTCGTAATTAAAATATATTAATATTATGTACATAATTATTTAAATTAAGTATAGCTTTATTAAAATCCATATCAAAACTAGTCATGACATCTAAAAGATCCAAACAACTACTAAATTCAATTTTATATGTATAATTAAATCCAATATGTAAATTTTTTTCATTTTGTGATTGTAGTATAATACAAAATAATACATTTTTTTCGTCTCTTGAAAAATGTCTATATTTGAATTATACCCTTTCTCATCAAACCCTTCCATTTACAAAAAATAATAATGAATAAAAAAATACGTCTTAATCCGGTCCCGTTCTCGTCTCGTTCCCGTCCTGCTATCCCTATCATTATAGTGTGTGCGGACCTTCAGTGTATTATTTTCATTAATATGATCGATTTTGAGCCATGTGATAACATAGATTATTTAAACGTAAATTTCTTTAATTTATTTTTAATGGACAATCTGAACAAAATCAAGCTTCCTTACAGTCCACTGGTCTATCAAAGACGAGCGTTTAGAGACAGCGCTTCAAATATCACAAAATGCTATCATATATCGATCAACATTTTATCATTTTTGCCCCCGTCGTAAAAATCGTATAATTATTTTGAAATATTTTATAACATTTTATTCTTGTTGATATAATAGTAGCATAAATTTATCCTATTTTGTTAGTAATATATTATTCTATTATAATATCATATTATAGCTTATGTTTATGAGGCAAACCAAACTTAATAGAATCATATTTTAATTTACATTATATAATTTAAATTTGTCTGAGTTAATTTAATAAAGTATTGTTTTTTTTTTTATTAGTTAATAAATAAAAGTATTGTATATAAAAAACAATGCTAGCAATAATAACAAAAAGCCACCAGGTACAGATAAATGGTAAAACAATAACTATAGGCAAAAACTAAAAGTGCATAAATAAACATTAATAAATGTAAAACGTTTATAATTCAAAATATTGATGAAAATAAATAAAATACATTTTGGGTATCTTGAATAAAATAATATGTTAATAATCATATTTCACATAATAAAGTCAATAAATACAATAGAAATAATGAATTAGAATAGATGAATTGAATTTGAAAGAATTGAATGTCTTGTTAAAATACTTTTTTGAAAAATTTGAATAATTGTAGGGTGTACACTCTTTATTTAAATAAAATTATCAATAAATAATATTAAATATATATTATTTGAATTTCCCTTTTTAAATGATTCTGTGATAAGTCTTATTGATTTGTGATTATGTAATAGCTATTGTATTATTTCAGAATAAAATTCTGTGGATCTATGGTATGATATAGGTAACTAATACAGAAATTTCTCTCGATGAGGCTCCATCTAAATGAGGAGCTGTATCTAGATGCTCGTCTATCAATATATGGTTATCACGACGGCAAAATAATTGTTGTCATAAAAATTTGTATGGTATAAAATGTAATTGTTACCTCAGAGACATATGATTCAAAATGAAGCCGCTCACTATATATTTCAAGGTAATAGTATCGTTCCCATAGAGAATAATTGATTTTGGAAGAGTGACGTACCTAAATTGAACGAACATTGCACCAGCCGCTCCCATTTCGAAACATAAACTTTTTTTTATGCCAATATTTATCATGTAGTTTGCATGAATTTACATGACACTATTTTTAGAATTTGAATGATTTACATTTGCGTTGCGCGCCCATAGAAAATTTATTATAGTGGCAAAACGTAAATCATGCAAATTCATGCGAATCACATGCTAAACATTAGCATAAAAAAAGTTCAAATTTCGAAATGGGCGCAATGTACGTCTAAATTGATTTAAAATTTATCTGTATAAACTACAAAAAATCGATACATATACTAATTCACATTGAGAAACATTTTTTGAAAATTTCAGTATCTAAGACCAGTAGTTTGGGCTGGTTAATAAGTCAATCAAGATTTTAATTATTATATATTTAAATTTAAAGCATCAATTGTTTATTATTTTTGACAATTTTCAGTTATGTTCAGAAGTACCTATTATTTGGATTTTTTTAGTAGTTATTATTTGAAAAATAAAAAAAAATTACACCTGTAAAAACGTTTTAGATAACACTTTTTACGAAAAAACTCCGTACACAAAATGTTTTTCTTCACCTCTTGAACTCGATAATACGTATATAAACAATACACAACACACATATATAAAAATAATAATTTAGTACACAATATAAGACATATAAATTCAAAATTTTAATGAATAAATTAATTAATAAATTAAAATAATTATTAATATATTTATATTATATATTTAATATATTAAAAATTATTAATAAATAAACTATAAGCATTATATAGTTAATTGAGAATTATTATTTTCGCAATCATTTTACGTACTATCATGATAAAACATATTTACTCAACTTCCCTCTTCCCGCATTAAAGGTGGAATTTCATAAAATTCTTTCTTAGCCAGCGTTTATGTTATTAAAGGAATATTTTGTGAAAATTTTGGGCTGGGCATTGATTAAAAAAATATATAATAATTATAAATGCTGATTGACATATTAAAATAATATTTATTTATATGCACATAATAATATGTCTATACGTTATAATACTAATATCAGTAAATGTTTTATCCTTAAAGATATTATAAGATAATAGCTCTCTCTATACAAAATTCTCGGCTACGCTACTGTATATTATACCTATGTACACTTATGTGTATAGTATATATTCGGTATAATAATTTACTTTGGTTTTAAATTAACTTATTTATATACTTACTTATCATAAAACCGCGTCCACATAATATGTTTGGTAAATTATAAGAGTTATAAATGTGGACGAAATATTTAAAATATTCTTTGTGTGTATAATCAATTTATCAAATATTTACGTATAAATGTATATGTATATGTATATCATGTACATGTAATTACACGAGGATTTAAATATTTCGACATTTCGTCTAGCTAAATTTATAATTCTTATATTGTGGGCAGGGGCGTCATTTGGAGGGTGGTAAGGGTGTGCGACGGCACCACTAAATTAAAAGTTTCTATAATAATTGGCCTTCCATTAACGCTCCAATGCGCCGTCATGATTAACTTATATATGTATTATATATTCATTTTAAAATATATATAATATATGTATACATATATTTAATAGTGTGTTTATAATATTTACATTTATAGGTATATATATATATATATATATATAAATATATATTATATACCTACATATTTTTAAAAACGGCCTTTTTGAAACGTTAAAATTGGCTAAAAGTTCGCACACCCGGAAAAAAAAACTCTGAAATGACGCCCCTGATTGTGGGCATAATTATTGTTGGTTGGTATTCATAAATATAAAATTAAAAAATTTTGTCAATATATATACCTATTTTAGATAGTTTAATTTAATTTAGATCATTCTATGTCAATTATGTGTTATTTTACAATTAATTTTAAAGTATGTTTTATTGTCTCAAAGAAATTCATAATATCCCCCCCCCCCATAGAGATAAACGATGAATTTTCAGAATTTGATTTTAAAACTAGTTTTAAAATTAGTATTATGATAAATAAGTTTTTTTTTTAAACTCAAAAACATAAATAAGCAGTATACATTAAAGAATAGATATTAAAATACAAATATACGTATGATGAAGAATAATTATTATTAATTATAAAATAAATCAAGCTCAATTAAATGTAAAAGTATTTAACATGCAAAATATTCAATAGAAAGATTACTGAAAACATATTATAATATAAAATTAATAAAATTATACAATTAAAAGCATCACAAGAATTTACCATTTTGTCTACTACTCAAATTTTGTAAAAGTCAAGGTTAAAATCGTAGAACAAAATGTTAAACTAATAATATTAATTGGTAAATAATATGTATTATGTGTGATAAAAAAAGATAGCAATACCATTCTATCTCCTCTCTTTTTCTAACATTCTGTCTCGGTTATGTTTACATTGGTCTTATGGTGGGTGAGCATTCCAGTTATCATTAGAGTTCAATGATTACAACGAGGAAAAGCAAGTTGATAATGGTGGACCTGGATTCGGATAAATGTTTTGTTTTTATTTTGGTTTTGTGTTAAATAATTTTTTCATGAGTAATATTTACTAGAAGTTAATGTAGTTTGTATTTTATATAAATTCCATATAGAAAATCCTCCCAAGTAACTTAACAGAAATTTTATTTATGGTCAGTGGATAGTGATAATTATAGGATTAAAAACAAAGTTTATTATAATGTATATTTTGAGTTGAAAAAATATATATATAAGTAGAATAATTTATTAGATAGTTCTTTTAATACACAATAAACTTGTTTACGTATATAAGTAAAAATTTTAATACAATTATTTGAAAATGTCTATAGTTTATAAATTATGCCCTATTTATTTTATATATCTTTAGATTATAATACTTAATAAATTTTACAATATGATTATTGGCGTATATACTATTTACTACGTCGTTCAAATATAAAGTTTTTAACATATTTCTAAACGTATTAACTATATATTTCAATTCATAAGCTTTATAAAAATAATCTTCTTCTTCTTCTCCTTTTTCTTCTCTCCCAACTATTTGGGGTCGGCCACCCTGGTCCTACACTTCCACTTAACTCTATCTCCCGCATCTTCTTCACTTACTCCCACCTTCCTCATATCACTCGCCATTACATCCCCCCGTCTCTTTTTCGGTCTTCCCCTCCCCCTTTTACCAACAACATGCATTTCCCTTACTAATCTTACTGCCTCAGTCTCATCCCTCCTTAATACATGCCCGAGCCATCCTAATCTATTCTCTCTCATTTTGTCTACTATCGAAGCTACCCCTATACTACCTCTGATATACTCATTCCTTATTTTATCCTCTCTAGTAACCCCACTCATCCACCTTAACATTCTCATCTCAGCTACA
>JAIPRL010010038.1:0-16344 GCA_025469235.1 Pemphigus obesinymphae
GTACTTGGTAGAATAACAAATATTTCATTGATGGCCGTAGAAGGATTACAAATCTGAAAGTAGGGAATGGTGTATATGAACGTTGAGTTTTGTTGATTCAAATAATCAATGGAATATCTACCAACCAGGAAGAGCAAAAGCAATATCTTTTGCAAGTAGTTGAACAACACCATCAGAACTATCCAAATCTAAATAAATTTACTATGGATTTATGACTTGAGATTTTGTAATATGAAAATCTCTGATTTTTTTTAAATAGTTTGTAATTATATATATATATATACATATATATTTTATTATTATTATTTATGCACTATGCGAATAGCTGACCTCAAATAGTTGGGAAAAAGGCAGGGATTGGAACCAAACCGAAATTCTCCAATTTCAGAATCGGAAACCTAAAATATAAGAGGAACCATAAATGGTTGTGGTACTATTTTGTTTTATTTTATTGGTATTCATAGAATATTTTTAAGTTTTCTTTTTTTTAATTATTGCATCCTGGAAATATATTTATATTCTATTTTTAAGATTAAGAATATTTATTTTGTACTAATAATTTTTTAGTTATAATACCTTCAATATTAAAATATGTTAATTCAGTATTAAATACTGTTTTTTTTTTTTTTTTTATCAGATTACCAATTTCCATCACTTCAATAATAAATTGTAATACATAAAGAATACTAGTATATACCTAATAACTTTTTATATTAGAATCGCTTGGGATCAACCAATTTCTATGTTGTCGAATTTTCAATAAAATAGGTTAAACAAAAGTTTCAAGAATCTTTCTATGTAAAACAATATGTACATATGTACCTTTTTTTACCGTTCTTTATAATTAAGAAAAATAGTTTGTAATATTTGATTATTTCTTCTGATTAAGGGCAGCACATTAAGCACATTATCGCGCTTTTGTTGTTGGAATTTATCTGTTGATCCATATGGAGTATGCCACAATCATGTTACCGAAGATGGAAATTATCCAACATCGGCAAGGTCCAGAGGATGGATGAAATTTGGTAATTACTAATTATATATTTGTTTGCCTTGGCCGGTGAATCATTACTACCGTCTCCTAGTTTTGTTACCTAGTTAGTGTTTTACTTTTTTGTTGTGATTCATTGAAATCCAATTTATTATTTATAATTATTCGTTCGATACCATTGGATTAACGGCCCCTCATGAGGTTTTATTTTTATTTTTAATTTTATACAGATGTTTATTACGGAGCGATATATGCTTTTGTCGACCATTTAGGTACATATTTTGTTTTAATTGTATTCTGTTGGAGTTACACGTCATTCGAGCTTACTCCACAAATAACCTTAAGACCCGTTTCAGAGCCTCGCGTATGATACGCGACCGATGAAAACTCTGATACACCGCGTTTTCATACGCGCCATCAGGTCCGTTTCATAGCCGCGCCTTTTTTTACGTGACCGATGAAAATACTGATATTCATTCATTCGAGTTGTGTTCGTTCAAGACTGAAGTCCTGTTGCATCGTGTACAAATATTTTAAAACGCAAAGTTTTAAAATATATAAAAACAAAACAAAATAACTTTTTAGCCTAATATCTCTGTCCTTATAGTTGTTATATACACTACAAAATCGTATACTTAGATATTCCTTTTTTGAAACGATAAACGAGAATATTTAAAATAATAATTGTGACAAAATCGTAGTTAGCCCATATGGACCACCCCATGCCGAGTCGTTATACTTAGACATTGTAAACTAAAAAAAAAAAACCAAAATAGTAATCGTGAGAAAATTAGCTATATGGACGGGCCCCATTCCGAGACGCGTACTTACGTATAACTTTTGTACATGTAGCTATATTTAAAAATAAAAATGACAAGTAGTCCAAATAAAACCAGCATCTGGTAACTATTCCTAGTGCCGGACTGAGTCTAGACGGGGGGAGAGTAGGTGAAATAGAAAATCAAAACGGACCACACGTAATACAAAATATAATACTGAGAATATCTGCAAGTCGGAATAAATAGAGGGTGTACAATAGTTAGACAGACCAATGACAATACGTGGTAAAGTGAGCAAGAAGTATATACAAATGTGCTTACGAAAAAGACACCCGATAATTAAATATTCTTAGAAACAACGACTACATGTGGGCCAATGAGTTCAGTCCTACCTTAAGACGAATAATCGTGAGAACGGAACCCAAGTAGAGAGGTCACAAGAAGTCATCCCTATATAACTGGGTCCCTGAACACTAAAATTTCAAACGACCTGGGACTAGCGATTGCGACGGATACTCCACGCCGGTGGATCCTTTATATTTTAACGTATAACATCTCTCCGGGACTTAGTCTATTTTCAAGTAATTAATGTGAACCTAACCGAATTTTGTAATATTTTATATTTTGGACTTAGAATAATACTATTGTTCTAAGTTCTCCGAATTATTGTGATCATCTAATAAGTATCGTGACGGAAAATTTGTGTTCGACTTAATTTATTTACAATTAACCTCAAAAATCTGTTGGTGATCGAGTACCCTTCTGAGGTTCAAGGGCACGCACGCAACATAGTTTTCATCCCCAACATGCTACAGATTTTTTCGTGTCTCAACTTCAATAATAAAAAGTTCTGTGTCTATATATGAATTCAATTTTAACTTTAAATAAATAGGTGCTAACTATTAAATATTAAATACAGTTTAAAAACACGTAAATACACGGCGTATAAAATACGTAGCTGTGAAAATATCAATACATATCAACGGATAGTATAGATATTATAGTGGGTTTCATACGCGCGACCGACGATCCAAGCGGATGGATTTTGTCGAACCCACCGATGAAAAAACGCACGCGTATGATACGCCCGGGTGTCAAATGTTCTATTAATAATAATGTATTTCCATACGCGGCGTATGAAAATGAACCGACCATACCACGATTTAAGATAATATGGTTGCCCAACCATCAGTCATAATGTGACCAGCGAAGTTAATCTATAATCTAACATATTATTTACGTAAGGCCAGCGTTCCAAGCGGCTTAAATAATAACTTTCATTATCACAGTATATTTTTTTGACATTAATATCATTATTATTTTGAACAACAAAACAGTTTTAATTTTTAACTGCCGTAAACTCGTGACTTGTGCGTATTACAAATTATTACAATAATTATTTTACAAATCACAAATTATAGTGATATGATTTTGCTTAAAACATCATATTATGTAATATAGGTACAATATTAAACATAACATAAAATTTGATGGCTTCTTCTTGAAGATAATGGTAATACAAAGAAAATCCAATGTGTATTCAAAGAACAGATTTATATATAATGTTCTAGATGTATTCGCAGAATAAATTAATACTTAGATAAAATAAATTTAACTTATTTTGTAGTATTTAATTTTATAATATATTATTTTAAATTACAGTTTGTGATAACGTTTGTGAATGGTGGGATGATTTGATATTATACGTCCGTGATTCTGATTTAAACCGTTACAAGCGCTAGTAGTACGTAAATCAGCTGTTCCTGATTTTGGATTAACTTTGTTGCCGTAAAAACTAGAACATTATCATAGGCCGATGGGCAACCATATTATCTTAAATCGTGGACCATACGCACGGCTCTAAAACGGGCCCAATAAAACATGCCATTCCCCTTAATAAAAATACCATGGTTCTTATTAATTTACTTTATCTATTCAAAATGTACGCTTTCACATATAAAAATCCAATATGCTCTGGCCGCAAGGTCTCAGCTCGTGGTTGGCGACCCTTCGTCACTACACGGGTCCGTCGCATACCACTCGTGAAAACGACTCATAAAATTTAAAAGACGTTATAAAATACAATTTGAAAGAAAAAAATAGCAAGTTAAAAAAATTTTATTGCGTTCTTGGATAAACGTATGTGTTTCGGCGACGAGTCGAAACCCACTTTGGGTCGAAAATAGTCCACCGATATTATATTTTCTTTGGTTTTTATTTAATTAATAAGCCCCTAACGGGAAGGAACGACACGGACCAGTGTACTCTTATTTAAAATATTAAAGATTATATTACGCTTACACATTACGTTAACAATATTACTATAGGCCGGCCAAACCTTATTAGCTACGATTGTATATGGTAACAATAATTCTCTTATAAACTAGTACAATTATTTATTTTAATACAAAATTGTCGGTGCACCTGATATGGCCAACGAAATGGCTTCGTATATTAGACCACTAATTCAAAATCGACGGTATTTTGACGTGAATTATTGCGGCGTGGTATCACGTCAAAAATATTATTTATGATTGTAATTTAGGTAATATCCGCACACGATTTACCTAACTACGATAAATAGGCAAATCCTTTCAAACAAATATCTATCACAAAACAAAATACACAAATTTCTAACACAGTCGTAGGTACACCTACGTAAGTACCTAAATCGCACGTGCATAAAAACGACGGCGACCATACGACTCGTACGCACATACTGGCTCAACATTATATTATCGCCCGACTATTTTTATGATAGGTACACATAATTATTATTTTGCCGTTATCGCGTTGTGTAATTAAAATGTCTCGATAACTTTATACCACAATAATAATAATATTGTGAAATCCATATGCTCAAACCGTATGAATGTTTTTAAAAAAAAGGTGTTGAAAAATTTTGTTGACATTGTGGGTGTCCCGGATTCCACCAATAGATATTGTGTGAAAACTGTCGTATCAATTACCGCATTTGTAGGAATCAATAATTTATTCTTGTCAAAAGCTTTCCGTGTTCATTCAAAAGACGTAAGTGGACCAAGAAAAATAGTGACTGAATTGATGTCTATTAAAAATAAGAGAACTTTGATGGAAAATGTTAAAACAATTAAATTGACAGTTATTTCTGTAAATTTGGTTTGGAAGGATGATGAAATCCATATTAATGATAGTTTTACTTACTTTAATAAAATATATAATATTTTCAAAACTATACTCTTTGCTCGTGATAAAGGTTAAAAATATGCATGATTTATGAAATCGAAATTTTTTATTTAAAAAAGTGAACATACAAACGTCTTTATAATTAATAATGCTCTCTTCTTAAATTGGATCAAGACATTTGACTACATAAATTATTATTTCATTTTGTACTGTTTTATCATAATTTTAATGGATAATTATAAATATAAGTGGATAACTTAGTTATAAAACTAATTATTATGAAGCTTTTACTAAATTTCTGTATGTACATAATATTTAAAATTATAAGTATGAATTTGTACATTGTTACTTAATATCAGGAGTGGGAAAGTTAGAAAATTATCCAAATAGAAAAAAAAATTGATGTAATTGTACTGACCAAAACTTGGCATGATCCAAGTCACTGTGTGTATGTTTTTGACGATAACTCTACATTAATTAATTTCAAAATATAAACATCTTAAATATATTATGATGATGCGTTTTTTTTTCATGCCTGTATACAAAATTTCTACCAAAAGGTATACTCCGATTATTAGAAAGTTACGAGGTTTCCGGTATAAAATGTTATCTATTTGGTACTTTAAAGAGGTTATTCTTCGATTTTTTTTTAATTTTTCGAAAAACGCAAGAGAAAAAACTATTAAAAATTAGCAGAAAAATCGGAAAACACGATTGTGTTAAAATTATATAAAACTCTTAAAATATTGATGGTATTTCTAAAATATATTTTGTATTTTAATGGATATAATATTTATTACAATATAAATCTCAATATACGAGTGTTTTTTAAAATAAATGTGTCGTCTTACATATTATAAAATAATCTCTTGATAAACATGGATTTATTACCTGCATTAGTCGTAAAATGATCTACATCATAGTTTTCATCTAAAAATAATTATATACTATCATTATAAATTATATTTAAATAATTTTGGCAATATTACTTTAGTAGTTTAAATTAGAATAAATATTATTTTAAATGTTTTATCAACATGTATATAGATAAAAGAATGGAAAATATATCTTATTTCTCAGATAATGCTTTAGTAGGGTTTAAAGTCCATATATTTGTTCAATTGAAATTGGATGAATAGTGTATATATTAATATATAAAATATAATCAATAGTTTTACATCCCACTATTTCCAAAACTTTAATATTCTCAGGTTCTCACATTCACATATTATGAGAATCAATAATGGTTATTGATAAATATCAAATACATGGATGGATTTGGTAATTATGTTCGGTTTACATCAGAGACCAAACACTACCAGCGAATAATCTCGTTGGGTACCTTATTGCTACCTGTGAGACGAACCGGGTGCATTTTGCATTTTGACCACTTGACCACAGTAAACCACTGACTATATTCATACATAAATACGTATTTATATGATAAGGTACTTTTAGCTAATTACTTACTACTGTAATATAACGCCTTTTTGCTTTCTATAAATAACAATTTTAAACAATTAACAATATTTAGTACAAAAATTACTGTACCTATTAAAAACTATTATATTATTTTAAATTAATACAATATTATAGTGTATCGACAGATTAGATAGAAACTAAGATAATATGTTATCTAAAGCTTAATGCTAAACATATATTTATATATACACGTGGCTCTAGATAGTTTTCAAAGTTTATTCGCAAAACTGAATACCCAACTAGTATATCACCTTCCTAATGTTTTGATGACATTTCATGTATAAACAAATTGTCCCTTGTTAACTTATTTAATAAACTCTTTACATCTGTATAATCTATTATAAAAATCCATTAGTCAAATTCATCTTCGTAAATAATTTAACAACTTCCCTATTATTGTTTTGTTCTTAGTTCATATGGCTTTTGATTAATTAGTTCAACTATGTGGTATAACTATGAATAGATGAAATTCCTGGAAAGTTTTCATATAACTCGAAACACAGAATTTCTGAATTTATGGTTCCTTTTCTGGCATTGATGAAGGCATTATTCCTACTATTTTTAAACTCAGTTACATCTTTCTAGTTTTTCTGACGACTTATTACGAATATAAGATATGTCTCCTAATTATAACAATTTTAAATATTGAATGTTTATTTGAAAAATTAGTCATTTCAGTTATAATATATTAATAAATTTTAAACGCCGACTATCATCCAACCCGTTTTCCTATAAAAATATTTTCTTATGTAGAAAATATTTGTTATTTACCTACACTTAAAGAATTCTGAATTTTATGTTTCCTATTTTTACTTTCTAAAGCGTTCCATAGGATCATTCATGATATTTCAAAAAAATTTTAATTTAAAACTTGTTTGAGTGAACATTACGTTATAAATTTCAATTTTTTTTATTCGATAATACACAAAGAGTAAAAACTCATGGCATTTATTCATTTAAGGTAGTTCTCTTCCCTGGTGTCCATCATGAAGCTAACCTTTACACTTTATTACTTAAATGGAGCAAATTCTATTCTGTTATATATATAATTAATTATTTTTGCGCTACATGATATTATTGATAAATATTAAGTCTGTTAATGATACTATGACATATGTATTTGTTGGTAATTTTCCTTTTTATAAAAATATTTTATGAAACATGGAATTTTTTTAATTATTTATATGAAGACTTCTGAAAAAATAAAAAATAATTTCTTTTGAATGTAGCATACAAAATAAATATTCTAACAAAAAAATCATTTGAATATTTCTAGCCGAACTTTGTGAATAAAAAATTAAATAACAATCAATATCATTATAAAACCAATATATTTCTCACTGAATCCACAATTAAAAAAAATAAGTGTATTTTAAATAACTTTCAAAGTAGATCCTAAGTTTAAGATGAGATCTAAAAAAAACATTGAAGAATGATGGTAAATTTCTAAAATACATTGTATTTTTTCATTGATATTGTATTGGTATATTGTGTTACAAAATAAACTTAATAGTTAATATACAAGTATATTTTAAAATAAATATGTTGTCTTACATTATAAAATAATCGAATGATATATATGTATTTTATACCTTCAACAGCCCTATTATATTCATCGTCGCTATCTAAAAATAATTATATACGGTCATTAAACGATATTTAAATATTTTTGGTATTATAACTTTAAGAATTTAAATTAGAAAAAAATATTTTTTAAATGTTTTATCTACAATTATACAGATAAAACAATGATAAATATATCTTATTTTTCCGATAATGCTTTAATAGTTTTTAAGTATATATTGTTCATTTGAGATTAGGTGAATAGTGTATATATTAATATAAAAATAATCAACAGTTTCATATCCTACTATTTCCAAATTCTAATATTATCAGGTTCTCACATTCACAAATTATGAAAATCAATGATGGTTATTGATAGCTATTAAATTTATGGATTTATATTTATTAATATTATATTAATTAATTATTATGGATTAATAATTATGTTCGGCTTAGATCAGAGACCAGACAGTCCTTGCAAGAATAATCTCGTTGAATACCATATTTTCTACCTGTGAGAGAAACCGGGGACCTCATGAACCAAAATATGCATTTTGACCACTCGACCATAGTAAACCCCCGAATATATTCATAGATAAATATTAATATGAGGAAGTACTTTTAGCTAATTACTTACCATTGTCATATGCCATCTTATTGCTTTCTATACATAACAATTTAAAACTATTAATATTATTTAGTACAAAAATTACTGTATTAAAATCGTATAATATTATTTTTAATTAATACCATATTATAGTGTATCGACAGATTAGATAGAAATTATGATTTTATGTTAACTAAAGCTTTATGATATATATTTAATTGATGTGGAGATTTGAATAATATAGTATATATTATTCATCCCCTACAATTCTTTCTTGCTCCTGTATTTCTGAAATATTTTATCTTCGAAGTGTTTAACAGAACATTTTCCATGACTAAATTTTAGATTTATTTATACTAATTCTGCTGAAAAAAAACTTTTGATATTTCCTAGATTTATTATTTATTTATGATACCATTATTTTTTTTTTCTTTTGTAATGTTTACACATATCATAGTGTAAATTAGTTCATAAGTTCATTGAAATATTATTCACCTTTACGTAATAATGTGTTTATAAAGAAGTAAACGCTTTCTGAACTAAATTCCGTGGTTAATTATACAATTTACATTATACAATCTGAAAAAACTGATTTCCATATCAGTTTATAAGTAAGCTTATTAGTCATTAATTTAATTTTAAAATAATTTTAAGTAATTCCTTGAAAAAAAATCGAAATTTTTTCAAATTTATTTCTATTATCTGACTGATTTGAACCTGGCAATAAAGATTTCATCATCGTTGTTATTTAAAATATAATTATATATGATCATTTCGAACGATATTTAAATATTTTTGCATTATAATTTTAACTGTATTATTGGGAATAATTAATTTTTTTAATGTAAACCATCTATTTCCATAAAACAAATTTTCGGTTTTTTATCAGTTACTACTCGAAATTAATTATTTTCATGTAGTTTCAATTCTATGTAATAATTTATTATAACAATGATTTTATTTACTATGTTATACATTTATAAAAATAATTATAATAAAATATGTAAATTTTTAAATTATGTGTTTTATTAGGACTGATTTATTTATAAAGTTAATATCATTGTAAAATCAATATATTAGTCACTGCATTTACAATTAAAAAAACATTAAAAAATTTAATTATTATTAATTTAATTCAATTTTTTAAAATTTAAAAAATTGTTTATTTTGAATTAGTTTTAAAGTAACTTCCATGTTTTACTTTAAATTCAGTATGAGTTTAAATTTAAAATTTTTTAAATTTAATTTTAATTTTACATCATTGTAGAATATTGGTAGAGTTCTATAATATATTATATAGTCTTATTCATATTGTATATGTTACTACATAAAACTCAATAATATTATTTTTTAAATAAATATGTCGTCTTACATATTATAAATTAATCTACTAATAAATATGTAGTATTTACTTTGTGCAGTTACATTATAATTTTCAGCAAAGGTTTTGTCTAAAAATAATTGATTGAGTTATAATATCAGTTAAGACTCGTAAATTATATATATATATGTAACGTGTATACAGTGAACTCTCGATTATCAATGGAAGAATCATCCGCGGTCCTCCACGGAACCGAAATTTTTTAAGAAATACAAATTATTTTCATGCACGATAATAATACCACATCATTATTGTTATATGTATATATATAAATAATTACGGTTCAATGAATTACCTACATTAAGTACGATAACCCGATAACGCAATGTGTATATTAATTGAGTTTGATTATAGATTTGAAAACATGAAGGTTTATTATTGTTCGAAAAGCAAAATAGTTTTTAGAAATGTTAAATTTAGAGAGTACATTAATTGATACATCATTAGAATGGCTAACAAGCATTATATTCCTGACCTGAAAATATGTTAGGGATTTAAAAGTTAATCTAATAATATTTTCTCTTATTCCTCTTTCGAATCATCTAATTTGTTATCTTTGTTTATCTTCTCCGTCTTTAGCCGACCAGAAATTTGTAAGCCTCATACTGATTCTTCTTGTAGTATCATTCCTTTTTACCTACCATCCAATATACGCGAATTAACATAATTCTTGTCATTGAGCTTTGAGTACCTCATTAATGCTACTACTTGTAAAACACTAAAGATATTGGTTTTTTTCAAACGTAACACTAAAATATTTTCTTCAGCTTCGTCTCTTCTGTCTCTCTATTTTGCTTTATTCAGATATGTACTCAAGTATTGTGGAATAGTTTGGTATCCATATTGGCTAAAGATCAATTGAGAATTGAGGGTGTACAGAATAAGTTTCCTTTGTACACTTCGTATATTTTTAAAATTGAGCACTCTCAACATGACTACTCCCTTATTCACAAATCTCTTAATATAACCACTATTTCTACACGTCGTATTCAAGCAGATCGCTTCTAAATGACACTCTTGATATGTCAGATCTTCTCTATGAAATTTTTTCCGTATTTCTACTCATCATCCTAGAGACCATTCTATTTTTATTTCCGTCCCACTCCATAAATTATTCATTGCATACAATGATTTTTCTTAATAATATTTATTTGTTTTAAAAATATTGTTTATTATTTTGTCATTCTACCTACTGTTATACTTGTTTTTGTATATACTATTTTTCTTTTTTTTGTGAAATACTGCCCAGTTGGGCGTTGATTAATAGTAATAATAAAATATTAGGACAAGTTTTGGAGGAAAGAAAAGAGGAGAAAAGCAAGGAGAAAAAGAGCATTGACATATTTTAACGGACTTATTCAGTATACAGATGAAGAAAATGACGCTACACTCTGACAAAAAAATGTTATTGAAGAAACTTCAGTCACAAATAAAGAAGACGCGTTTTGACATGAAAAATATAGCCAACTAACATAATTTTCTTGTAAGAAAATATAATAAGGTAATAAAAATGTATATGATAATAATGTAATAATTTATTGTTAATAAAGTAAGTTAAAAGCATTGAATTGTTTCGTTAATTTTTGATCTAATTGGTACAACAATTTCGCGGATAATCGAGAGTTTACTGTATATGTAGTTTAAATTCTAAGCATTAAATCATTATAACAATGATTTTATTTGCCATGTTATATATATGTATACAAAAAATATTATAATTAAATAGATGAATTAATAAATTAAGTGTGTTATTAGAGTAGATGTGCGTCTTTTAATGATATATATATATATATATGTTTTTTTAATAAATAATAATATTAATTAATAACGTTCATATGTGACATTTGCAGAAAATGAATGAAATATTAAGGTGTTATTTTGAATTTAGTATTATACCATAAGTTCAATAAAATGTACTTATATATTAAATTAGTTAAATAAATTATCTTATTTAATTTTCAAGTCCGTCGTTCACAGCTGCATCGTACATTCCTGTCGCACTGCTCCAGTGAAAGAAGAACCATCCAAAAGCCACTTGCACTATATAGCTGAGCATTTTCATTTTGACCAAAATTAACGAGTGAACATTAAAATTTCTACCTTTAACCTCTAACATAAAGTTTAGTGCATCTTAATTAAAATGTACGTCAAACGGCCCAACCCCACCCTGAAATTTGAGAATTATTGGTACGTATGTTTTAGTACGCCAATTGTATGAATTTATATGATTAGTGCCAGAATTTGTATAACACTGGTACTTAAGTTATAAGTAAAATAAAAGGGGGCCGGCATGAAAAAAAACTACAGCCCATTCCCACACCAAAATAAAAATGTAGGATTCGCATTCATTTTTACGCCATTTGTATGAATTTGTATTATATATTTGAAGCTTCAATTTTCATCACTACCCTTGGGTGGCCTTGCGTGACGTAACCTCAGCCCACCCCCACATCAAAATAATAATGTAGTATTAGCATTTATGTGTACGCCATTTGTGAAAATTTATTTACGTCGAGTAAGTATCAGCTTAAATTAAATATTTTTTAAGCTTAGTTATTTCGAATCACTGAAAAATCAAATATCAAATAGTACCAATATTACGTGTTTTACGAGTATATTATGACTATTATTCAAAATACAATTTTATTGATTTATACATTTTTCCTTTATCGTGAAACATATATTATTACATGGATAGTGTATGGTAGGTATATGAGTATAATTTATAGTGTAAATTTTTTTATTTTTTTTTTTAGTTATTTTTTATTTTAATATGTTTGTAAAATATCATTATACCATATGTAATAATATGTACACCTATACATTTATTCAATTATAATATACTACTTAATATAAAATAAGTTTGAAAAGCCTACGAGTAAGCTAAATTTCCGACTTCTAAAGGTATTTATTTAATATTATTTAATTTTTGTATATCAATATTATAGTACTTATATATAATTACTTACATGTATAACCTGCCGTTCTCAATATTTCTATTAATAAAAATTTCAAACATTTATTATTATTTAGTACAAAAATATACTGATTGAAAATTGTATTATATTGTTTTAAATAAATGCTATATTATAATGTATCAACGAATTTATACATATATAAATTAAGTAAAAATTACGATAATATGATAACTACTGCTTTATACTAAACATTTACACATTTACTTTGAGCACTTCAACATTCCCTTAAAATCCTAGGTCAATAATGTCTATTGAGAAGTTAATTCTTCCCCTACAATTCTTTATTTCTCCTGTATCACTAAAATATTTTTTCTTCGAGGTTTTTACCACATCAATGTTTCTTTTAACTCGCATTGATTAACTATAGATTTAATTTGTACTAATTCTACTGATTTAGGCATTTATATGTATATTGCCCAAAAATTTTATTTTTTTATTATGACAGAAAGTGGACGGATCATATCTGGAAAATATCTCTCCTCTATAAAATAATGCGATCATCATACTTACCATAACAATCATTGTTATCTAAAATAAAGTTGGAATACAACGATTATGCAATTTTCAATTAATTAGTTTAAATTTCTCAAATAATAAATACATATAATATTATGGGTTTTTTACATTTTCATTATATATATCATATGACAAGGTATTACTATTTTAATAATTAAAAATTCAATCATAAACATACAATGGTACTACAGAAGATGGTGCCGAAGTTTAAAAAAAATTAATTTACCATAAAGTAAAAATGACAACTTTGTTTATAGAAAATAGCAAAAATAACAATATTATACATCTCAAATTGGCAACAATATTGTAAGATTAACATCAGACTACAAAAATTTCACTCAACTATAGGAAATCATAAACCTAAATTTAATAGATATCACACTAAACGATGTCTCATTAATTATATTCTAAATTTTTTAATGAATCATATTATGAGGTAAGTAATATAATTTATTATATAAATTCAACCCTTAATAATATATACAGAGTACCAAGAGTTTATATTATAATTAATGGTAGTAGCCACATATTCATCTAGAATCTCATCAATATTATCTTTAATATGAATGTGAATAGACTGTTTAACTATAAATTCCATGTATTTACTATATTATATTATACTAGCTGAATTACCCGGCTACGCCCGTGATATTATTGAGTACAACAAATGATAAAATTTCGATTTAATAATTGATTTGATAACAGAAGCGTTTTGTCTGTCCTGAAAAGATAGTTTAGTTGTGTGTTCATTTTCTATTTAATTTTGTTTCCACACAACTGAAACAATTTCTTTTTTTATTTATAGACGATTGTTATACCATTGATTCAAATTAAATAGAAAATAAACATTTAGGCCTCTAAATTACACAACATTTAACATTAAGGTCTCTACTGGTTGGATCGAAAATTTTAATTTCTAAAAGCCTGCTCCTGGCAACTCAGATCATTTTGCAAAACACTACGTAAAAATCGATACAGTTGTTTCTGAAACTATTAATCTCAGATACACCAGAGGCCCACCACATATTATAAATTGGCAGTGAACGTGATAATTTATTCATTTAAACGTAACACTTTTTTAAATCCTTTCTAAAATATTATATAAACTACTGTTCAAAATTTCAAGTTCATACTTTCAGTAGTTTTTGGAAAGTAGCGATGAGTGGGGAGTGGTATATAAATTTTATATATGTTCGTATTATGCCAGTCTGCGGCGCACTTAAGAATTTAGAGGCACTACAGCAAGGCAACGTAGAGGTAAAGTACTTTGTAAAATAAGTATGTGTATTGATTGGTACGATAAAAGAATTAATTAAAATTAAAGATATTAAACTAGTATTATACGTATATATAAAGGAAAAAAAACAAAAAAGAACAATTGATAAAAAATATGATAAATACAAATTCAATTACTTACAAATAATGAAAACAGAATTATTTATAATTAAGGAAAGTTTAAGTAAAAAAGAATCAAGGCTTAATAGTGAAAGTGATGTCATTATTAGCTACACACATAAGGTGTAGAATATAATGTGAAAAATTAAGAAAGAGAGAAGAAGGTGGGATAATAAAGGTAATTATTAAACAGGTAGTACGAATTAGAATTTTAAACTTTAATAGGGAGATAAGTTCATCGCAATGAATTTGTTAGAGAGGAGGTTTGAAAGTAAAGAAAAGTTTAAAATATGTCTATGATCAGCAAGAATGATGAGATGAAGAGCTTGAAGGCCAGGGTGAACAATGTTAAGGCAGAAAGCAGTAAGGCGAAGGAAATTAATTATATGATAATTAATATGAACTATAAATCCACGTATTAAATCAACTACCCGATTTAAAGACGTATTGTAGATGGAGTAGGAATAAACAATTGGAGACCTATGACGAAAGAAGGGCATGATAAAAAATTTGGAAGTATTTAAAGGGAGGCCAATAGAGTTACTCCATTCAATAAAATGTTGTAGGTCAGCCTGAAGTAAATGACAATTGAATAGAGATTTAATTTTGAGGAATAATTTCATATCGTCTACAAATATGAGCAGTTTGGAATGATGGAGGATAGAAGGAGCAGAGTTTAAAAGTAGGACGAACAATAGGGGGGAAGGACTACACTTTGAGATATACCAGAAAATATGTAGAAAGTGTTGGAGTAAACGTAGGTACAAAATTACGTGTTGGCCTAATGTTCTGTCTGTTTATCGTCCATGGGTAAATATGCCATCGTAAAAACGATGATAAAAAAATCGATAATATTTAGGTTTTCTCTAGGAAAAGCCAAAATATGACGTTTTTCCCAAGTATTATGGCATTTTGAATTTGGCCTGATTGAAAATAAGTTTTTTTTACTTTAACATATTATATATTCTAAACAAAACCTGTTGGACCATTAAGTTCAACTTCAGTAATTATTATTATATTTATATATTTACATTATTATCAATATTCAGAGTAAATCATTATTTATTTAATTTTTTTAAATAATTCTATTTACTAGCTACATTCACCATTAGAATGTTTTCACTACGCCGCACCGTGTAGTGTAGTGTTCATTGTATTTTAATTAATTATTTTTTTAAAAAAAAATTTGATGATATTTATTTAAAGATTACTGATTAATTTTCTAAACAATTTCTAAACTTAATGAAAATATCAATATTTGCTACTTCAAAAAACTACTTGTATATATACTATTGATACACTTAGTATAGTAGTGTAGTAGTGTGTGTGTGTGTTTGTGTGTGTCTTTGTTTCTGTGTTCCTGTGTATTTCTAAGAGTATAATTGTTTTAAGTAGCATGTGCACAATCAATAAAATATTTTAATAATTGTACTACAAGTATGTCATAGTTTACTCAGTTATAAAGGAAAAATAAGAATACTCGACTG
>JAIPRL010010039.1:0-16344 GCA_025469235.1 Pemphigus obesinymphae
GTCGTTGTCTTTTACATTTCATCATTATTTTTTTTTTATTCTCTTTACAGTATTATTATTATTATTATTATTCCTGCTTTTTTTTGTAATATTTTATAAATTGTAAAGCTTTAATGTTCAATGTACATTTTAATAAAATAAAATTTTAACAGTATTATCAAAAGTAAGCATTTTAAATAATATTTTGGAACCGATAAAAATACCGGCATTAACTGGAACCGGAACCGAAACCTTAACCCTTAATTTTTGAAAAACCGGAACCGGAACCAGAACCTTTAAAAAAAACGAGAATCGGAACCGGAACCAGAACCAAAAAAACTAAAAGGTTCCAGTCCCTGCTTAAGAGTTCAGTGCATTTGGACATTTGGTGTGTAATATGCATATACTGCATGGTGCGCAAACACTCAGTTATACCTTATATACCATATATTTTTGGAAAACATTTGTTATAGGTACTTTTAAGTTTTTTTTTTTTATATTAACAGGAAATTTAACTTTTAACTTTATTTTATGATTTAAATATTTTTAGGACGTAACAAATAGGTACAATATTATTCACCGTAATAATGTTAATTGTCATATTTCTAATTTAAATATTTTGTAATATCTATTTTTATAGCTATATTATTAATATTTTTAGAATAAAAATTACATTTTATATAATTTCTATGATCTTTATACATAGTAGGTACATAAAATGCACTACAACGATTCGCAATTGTTCAATTTTGTTTATTTCGCACTTTAAATTTTTATATAGTAATAATGTATTACAGCTATAAGGGCTTAGATTAAATAACTATAATCGATTTTGACAAAACCACGTTTTAACAGTATTTATGTAGTTTTTCGGTATTTTTTCTGAAATATGTATTAAGAAACTATATTGAGGAAATCGAAAAATAACTTCCTTAATGTAGGTACTAACTAAATGAAATTTAACGAAAATATAATTTTTGAGTAGGCATGAATAAAAAAATAAAACCGATTATTGTAACCAATATATATACTCCTCGCTCCACTAAAAATCTAAAATCTACAATAACTATACGTATGTATTATAATAGTAATTAATTTTATTGTATTTTATGCTATAATTATCATTATAGTACAAAATGTTTACCATAGTATATTTTGTCACCATCTGAAATAGTACAAAACTAGATGAAATTTGCTACCGGAAAATGGGGTCAACATGTAGCACAGTTTGGTTCATGTCTTCTGATCGAAACATGTAGTACATGGAAAACACAAAAAATAAAAAATAAACGGCATTGTAAAACCACTAGCTTTCTCGCTCCGGTCAGAATCTAAAAGAGCCATTGGGTGGAGGATATGACAAATATATGGTAACGCAGTCTGAAATCGGCTTTGAAATCGCGACTTGCACCCCGTTCAAATTCAAAATTGTTTACGTCGCACTTTTATCATTTAATCTGTTTATAATAACCAAAATGTATATTGTCAAAGCTAGTCTTGCTCTATCTCGGTGAGTACTTGCGAAAATTTCCGAGGGTGAGGTATAATATTTGTACCTACTTCGTTTTGATATAGTCACGGTATTTTGCGATAGTTATAGTTTTTTTGTAAAAAATGTTAATTGTGTATTATCATTTTAAAACTCGCGTATACCTATTTGAATATATTTAATATTTTCGTTATTATTTATAAGTGAAGGTAAGAATTGTAAGATAAAAACAATTTTCTCAATTGATAATAAATGTATGGATTTAACAAAAACGTTGACGATATAAATTTAACTTAAACGCATTTCATGCAATTTAAAATAAGAATAATAAGATTACTTAAAATACTCTGTCACTCATAGTGTATTATAAAGTATTTTTTTGGTTCCGGGTAGTTACCTTGGACCCCTGCAGCGACCCCGCCCCGTATATAACGTATACAATTGGTAATTATTATTTTAAAATACAGCGTTACCGTTTAATAATATTAATATAGGCTACTATAAAATATTTTGAACCATTGAAATGTATTTAAGTACCTACCTATATAAAAGTATATTATAATTATTGTTTTTAAAGTTCAATTTTTATTTATCAGTACTTAATCACTAATACTTCCACAATTTTAAATTAACTAATCGTAAACTGTATTTATATATATATATTATAGCTATAATAATAATATATGAAGCCGCTTTGTAGACATATTTTTGAATTCACACTTATTATTGGAATAGGTATGCTTTAATAACCATACTAAAAAAATACACAATATATTTTTGAAAAATTTTCTAAATTATGAGGAAATTACTAGTTTTTTTAAAAAAAAAAAAATCTTGGTTTGGTTATTCCGTATATGTAGGTTTATTAAAAGAATCGAAAAATGACTCGTTTAAATTTATCATCTTAATTACATTGACTATAGTATACCTACCGAAAAATGGATTAGTGTTTGAGTCGAAATACGAAGTTCATAGGAAATTAAAATAATCATAATTGTAAAATTAATACATCTCTATTTCACAATTAAGAATGTTTTGGGTGTAATTTTTTTTCATTTATATTTTATATAAGCCGCACCAATTTGCCTATTATTTATTATATTTTTATGTAAATAAATGTAAAACAATCAAGACTACAAAAAATCAAACAAATCAAACTAAAATCATTCTACATTATTCATTGTATTATTGCAGTGAAATCATACAAATTAGTTAAATTATTGATAAGTGCATAAAAATTAAATAAATTATAGATTAGAAAATAAATCATTTACTATATTTGAAAGTTATCAAAATCTAAAAAGTAAAATAACACTGAGCTTTATTATTAGGTTCTTAAATTTAATTAAATAATTAAATTAAATTTTAATTATATTATCGAAGACCATAGAGTTATAGTTAAATGAAGAATAAATTTGGTAGTTAAAGAGTAAATAAAAATACATTGTACAAAGGACAGTACATTCCGAAAGGGAAGGTAAATAGTGCCGACGCGTGCCAATACGTTTATGTGAACGGCTGAACAACTTTTCCGAACCGGCCTGATCCGAGCCAAGTCGAGCCGATCCGATCCGATCTAGTGCGCGCCCAGCTTAAAAGTTCACCCGAATGTATATCAATATAAATTTAATTAAAATTGTGAAAAATACTACAGAAGTCCGATGGTTTTAAATTCATTACTATGAGATATAAAAACTATAGTATAAGTAGGTACTTACCTACTCTGTGAATAAGGGGGTCAGACGTCAATACTTAAATACGGACTCGTCACAGGATATATATAACACATAACAAAATTAAAAAAGACATGAATATTAATTTATATGTACTTCTTGTATAGTAGGTACCTATATTGATAGTTAGCTAGTTTTTACGTGCAAGTAAATATTTTATCGTATACTAAATTAATTATGGATGATTTATTTGTGTTTGATATATCGAACAATTTTCAAATATCTGATATTATACAAAAATTAGAATGTTTACATTTTTAAATTATTAAACAGTTATGTATAATATACTATTATTATATAGTATTGCTAACTAAAAACATAGGTAATTAATTAATGAAATTATATGAAAAACAATACAATTTATACATAGATACTGGATAGGTACGTATCTATTATCTAATTGTATTTATTGTACAAGTCAAAAATGTATAACCTAACAAAAACACAAATAAAACATAGAAAATATTGGTACCTACCTATAGTATGAAATCCATTAGATATTGTATGAAAGCAGCATATATCATACATACCAACCTGTTTAATAATATACAATTAAAAAATGATGAACCTTTGAATTTTGTATAGGTATCTGGTATCTATACCTAATGTTATCCGATATTTGAAGATCGTTCAACATATAAATATATTATAGTAAGAAAACAAATAAATTGGCCTTAATTAATTTAATACAATTAACCACGTAAACACTTAAAGCATAATTAATATTTAATAATATTATAAAAACGCGCAGTAATTAGGTATAGACGCAGGCGTTTAAATTTTTAATGAAAAACAGGTGTATGACTATTTTTAAACTTATGATTGTTTGAAACTATTTCTATCAATTTAATAAAATATTTAAGCTATTTGTTTTGATTAATTTAACCAAACATTATACCTACTAATATAAAATATATTAACACATATTAGATTTTTACCTTTTTAGACGTATTGCTTGAATCTTTTACTAAATATACACACTTTTTTTAAAAAATTTTTTTCTAAACTATAAGGAAATAAGTAATAACCATTTTTTTTTTTTTTTTTTTTGCTTCACGGTTTAGTTATTCCTTATATAAAAAAATCGAAAAATGATCCGTTTAAAATTATCATCTTGACTAAATTTAAGTATTATACATACCGAAAAATGGATTAAAGTGTTCTAGTCGAAATTTCACAGAAAAATAAAATAAATATAATTGTATAATTAAAACATCTGTATATTACAATGAAGAATGCTGTTTTGTGTGTCTATTGTTTTTTTTTCATTTTTATAAGCCGCGCTAACTTGGCTACCTACTGGATGTTGGTATATTATACATTTATACACTTTACGTATTAGTTGCTATCTTGCAGTTTAACATTAGTATACAAAATTGTTTTGATGGTTGAAAGTGAATATATTCTATGTGTATTTAGACCAATAAGGTAATAAGCATATTTCCATTAGTTAGTCCAAATTAAATTTTGAAAATTAATTTGACTTCATTTATTTTTATATTATGCTTTGTAGGAATAACAGTTTAAATTAAATGATTTATTTGAAAAAAATTAATCATCTTAACAAATTATAATATAATAAATTAATTGGAACTATTTTTTACGTAAAATGTTAAATAAACATTTATGAATTTAAATTTGTTTTCAAATACACCTAAACTATTTAAAATATGCTTATTGACCATGATTTTTCACTTTATATAGCCAAAAATGTTTTTGAGCATACTGTCGATGACTTTTGCATTTGCACATAAGAATATCTCATAATAATTTAATAAATACTAAACTCCTTAGAATAATAAACCGCTTTCAACCTTATGAAAAATCATGATGTCTATTAACAATTTTACATAAAATGTTTATTCATGAATAATGAATATTATAATAATTAGTAAAATAAGAGTATAAAAAAACATCCGTGTAGACACAGACATCTCTGACATCTATGTATTTCATCGATGTTTTGAATGGTAAACGTTTAATTTGATTCTATGTAAATATATTTATTTTATTATTTTACTGTTCTTTATTAATATGTATGAGTGCTATTGAGTAGGTATTTGTTATTACTTTAAATATGATTATGTAAATAAATATACACCGATCAAGATTGCAAAAAACTTAAACAAATTGTATTAAAATCATTTTACATCATTCATTATATTATTACAGTTGAATAAAGAAAATTAGTAAAATTATTGATCGATAGATATAGCATAGGAGGTATACTTGTTTAACTTTGAATGACAAATTTACTTTTCATGTTTTATATTCGTTATACCTACTGAAAACATTTTTTTTTTTGTTTATTTTTTTGTTTGCTGCAGTCTTGAATTCAATGATCGATATATCTATCCAATAAATTATTTTAATAAATAAATTTTTTTATTTACATAGAAACAACGTAAAATCAAGACAGACGATCTTACTACCACTTATAGAAATATGGTTACCATATATTCTACGTGTACAAACAAAGTACGTAAAAATTTAAAATAATTTTATGAGAATAATTTATGCATAAATGTCTTTTTAATTATATAAAATGCACCGGAATATGGAAACGAGGAAAATATGATTGGTCTGGATACAACGTAAAAACAATTGACAAGATGATGGAATGTCAGCCCATTTATCATAATATTGGATATGTACTATGTAAGTACCTGCGTATATAATATTATATTTATTTTAGTTTAAAAATTTAGGTCTAAGAAAAATTTCTAATTCTAATTATTTTTTTATGATTTTCATGAAATTGTATCTGCTTGTGCATATAATTTATCTGTAAAACCACACATGTACGAATATGCAAAGCCGGGTATAAAAGAGTTAAAAATTAGAATCAAGTTAATTTGAATAAGGTTATTTAACGCGTTTATTTTTTAAAATTAATTTTTAACTTATAAGTCACTTTTTGGAAAATTTAAAATGTAAACTTTATACAAAACTATCCAAATTTTGTTAAATTTTGTAAAAAGAACAATTCAAATTTTCTTTAGGAGATTTTTATTTTTAAGTATAGGAAATTTTATTAATTCTACTATTTAGATAACTATATATTATTATATTACTCTTTATACTTTATAGTTTATATATGATTAAATATATAGAATGTCTTAAATAGGATTACCAATATTATAAAAACTATAGTATTACTGTGTTACGTGGGGCTCTGTGGCTTTCATTGTCTTCGTATTATTATTGTAATATTTAGATGTCATATAATATTGTTATTTTGGGAAATTTCCAATTATAATAAACTAAAATTAAGAAAGATACACAAAGACATGAGGTAAATTTTACTAAATTTTCGTTTTATTGGCTCATGTGACACTGGAGAGTTTAGTTTTCGCGTCCAAATGGTCGATATTTTCGTGTTGAGCTATATTTTTAGTTAATTGTGTTTAACCAATATTTTAAATATATTTATTAATTATATAATTATATAATACCTACTCTCTGTTTAATACTAATATTAGTGGTGAAAACAAAAATATAAGTATTGTAGCAACTAGCAGCTGAGAGGTATTTTATAATTTTTTTATTGTTAATTACAAATTTTTACTTACAAAACTTATTAAGTTACTGTTTTTTTAAAATTTTAATTTCAACTTATAAAGTTATTCAAAATATATACAAATCACTTTGAATTTAAATTAACATAATATTTTAAAATTAACTTAACATATCGAGTTAAAAAAATTCGTTAACTTGCCCAGCCTTGTGAATATGTAGGTACATATACCTAACTTTCGTTTGTTCACGTAAACTTTACCAATGATTTTTTTATCGAAATCATATCATACTTGAGAAAATATACAAAATATATTAATATTATCATAATATGAGTGGTATAATAGGTATATAACAAATTGTTATTAACAATAGATATTTTTTGGTATTATGTGATATGAATTTTACTAGTAAAGAAATGTTCGTGAATTGTACGTCATTCTTTTTGTTTAAAACCCGTTTTTTAGTTATTATAATATGTATTATAAATAATCATTATTATAAAATGTTATCATTTTTATGAGAATCCCACCAAGATCATCAATATAAATATAGAACTTTTTCAATTGTGTTTTAGTTATATTTAGAGTTAAAACACCAATTATACAATATAAATTTAAAATAATTTTATTATATTATAAGTACCTACTAATAATTGAAAAAAAATTGAAAAATTAAAAACTAAATAATATGTAACATCATTTTTAAATTATATCATACAAAAATATTCACGTTAAAAAAAAAACCTAAACGCGTTTTTATAACTTTTAACTGAACATGAAAATATATGGACGATGACCGTGTAAAAAGGAATAAGTACAAAACACTATCGGAAAACTAAAAAAAACTGTCGAAAACATCTAAAAGTTAAAATTGTTTATCAATATTTTTGATAATGTACCTACAATTTTTGTTGTTTTTTCATACCATTCGATGTAAATTATGAAATTCTACAATAATTTGCAATAACATTTTTTTTTTTAATAAACTAATTCCATTTTACCCGGGCACCGTCCATACAATATTGTGTATTCGATCGCGAGTACCCCATTTTGATTTTCATATTAATTATTATAATATTTATATTATAAAATGATTGAAAGTGTATTTATTAATAGTGATTTGGGAGATTGATGGCGTTACTATCAATCGTCCAAGGAAATGTCAAGGACGTGGAGAAAATTTTCCGATTTAATGGATTTGATTCTAACGCATCATGGAAATATTCAAAATGTTGTCAAATGGTTAGTGGTATTATATTCTTCTTTAGTATACTGTTGTAGATAGTTAGTTTAAACACTAGGAGTATGCTGTGTTTATTAATTAATGTTTTAATATTCTATAACTCTCATGATCTATCCTGTAGTCTGCAGCTTTTATGTAGTATTTCTGACAATGACTGTTAACTTTATCATCAGGTTAAATTGTGCTAAAATATTAAGCAAAAATATTCTTAATTTTTAAATAAATATCTTAAAATAATCTAATAATATAATCCACCATTTACTGTACAGTTTATTTATAATACTGTTAAAAAAATAGAAAAAAATTTCTGTAGTAGAGTAAAACGTACTCAATGTTAAAAAAGTTATTTTGTCACTCGTTTTTATCATGTTTAATAATTATATTTCTTTCATGTAATCAATTCAATAAAGTCCTTTGTCTGTCAACTAATCTATTTTGTCCCTAAAGATAGTAAAATATTTAATGGTTATATAAATAATTGGATTTCCATATATTTTGGATCAAAGCCCCTCCCCCCCCCAATCTAAATAAAGAACGTTAATAGTTAATTAGGATACATTGGAAAAGGTGAAAATTATGATGTTTTTAAAGGATTTTGTAACAAACGTTTCTTTATTATATTTGTGCCTAAGGCGGCGTCTTATATAGTGTAGTGGTGGTTCATACAATTTGCCACTGCCACCACTGTCAGGATATTATGTAATATCAATTTTATTTATTTATTATTAATAATATTATTATATTATTAATATCATTAAATATACTATTAGATGAACACAATTTAATAAACAAAAAAAAACAATATACTATTAGATGAACACAATTTAATAAACAAAAAAAACAATATAACAATAAATAAAACACAATTCAAATAAACAATATTCATCAGCCGGACGCACATGACACTTCACGGCGTCGCGGAGAGACAACGACTAACTATATTATATTATACTTATAGTCGCAACGGTGGAGGCCTACTAACACCACGGTAGGGTGAGGAAAGCGGGGTTATAGATAAGATGTTACTACAATAGTATAGTATAGTTTCACTCGTATATGGTCTTATATGTATTCAAATATACATACTTATTTAATTAAATTATGAACAATTAAAATGCTCTGATGATTTATTATTTTCTTCTATTACTGGTCGGCATAAGCTTTCGAGTCCCATCTCACTAGACCCAAAGTACAAAGATTTTTTTACATTCCTAATTGCTATGTTTACTACCAATCATGTGAAGTTCAGTCCACAGTCAGACCAAGAAGTCTTGGTACGAGAATCCTTCCTTCATCCCTAAAGTAGAGAAAAAAAGGACTTTGTTCTTGACCGTGTATTTTTATAGATACAGATATGAAAAAATAATGGTCGTATCATAAGATATTATACAAAAAATCAGGTATAGAAAACGTTTTTAAAACAAAATTTTTAAACAAAAATAATTAAAACGGAAAAAATAGAAAAACGAAATGGAAACGAACAAAAAATACATAATAATTAATAATATAAATTTTCAATAGAACTCAAATTGTGTGTATAGAATATTAATTGTTGTTAAAAATATGTTCTCAAAAAGCTTTTAAAATTTAGATGTAGGTGTTGATTAATATTATAAATAATCAAATTATATTATAGCATAGAACATATTATACATCATAGATATCAGTTAGGTATAACTTCTTGATTTAAATATTTTTAATTTATTTCCAATTTTTCGTTTTTTGTTAAGAATAAAAATTATATATACGATGTGTAAAAGTAAATATTTTGGGTTTTGGCCTTTGGGTGGGTGTAAAAATATTAAGTTTGTGATTATAAATATAAACAAATGGAATAATAATCTGTGGTATATAGTTGCAGGTTGTATATTTTTATGATCTCATAAGTTTTTTATTATTCTCTTATTTTATAGCACAATTTAGAATTTTCAAAAATCTTTATTTTTTAATTTTTTAATTGCTGTAACTTCTTTGTTTGGTAATTTATATTTTTTTAAATCCCTATAATATTGTATCTAAAATATAGTTTTCTATAAATTTGAATAAAAGTATTTAAACTCTTTAAAAATCGATTATACAAAGTTTTAACAATATTGAAACACGTTCTTACTTTCTATATATAACTTCTCTTCTACTTATTATAGGTTCAAAATTTTAATATAATATGATAGTAGATGAGTATATTAACTATGGACGAACATAGAACGATATGACTTGTAACGGTCACCTCCATAGAATAGGGTGTGACTATATTTAGAAAATAAAAAAAAGGGGTCTTTTATTCACCCCCCCCCCCAACTATATACTCGGTCTTAGTTTATATTCCTATCTTTTACTTATTGTAATTTTTTCTCATTTATGATAATTTTTGATCAAACTCTGAAATCCACAAGTAGTTCTTTTAACAAATATTGTGATAACACAACAATAAAAAGTGGTATTGATATTAGAAACATTTTAGACTGCTTTGAAAATGTATTTTAAAATTTTTTAATTGTTATATTTTTATTATTCAAGAAAGTTCTTAAAAAATGCCTACACAGAACCCCTTAAAATGTATGGTATAGCAATGTCTTAAGAGGTCATTTAGTTTTTTATTCGTAGAAATGTTTTTACTACCTAGTCAAAATGATTGATGTGACATCCTCTTAAGGTAATCCAGAATTTTTCTTGTATTTTAGCATAATATAAAGATATGAATATCGAAAAAGATGAATTTTTATTAAAATAAAATAATAGGTATAATACGATTTTATTTTTACTAAATGTTGACGGTTGGGCATGAGCATGGGATTCCTATGTAAAACAGCGCTGTTTCCTATATTTGTAAATAAAAGTATAAATGAGGAGCCTGAGGAGGAATATTAAAATAAATTCTTAAAAAAAAACAAAAAGAATCAATTTTACCTTAAATAAGTTTTTAGGGAAAACTAATTTAAATCTATATTTTTCTAAGCAGAGAAATCTAGTAGTGTTTAATATAACCTATAAACTAACATAATTAAAAAAATAAAACCTATAAATTATTATAAAAGCAGATATGTTAAAGTTCTTGGTTTACACTGAAGATAATAACATAGTTGTTAAAATACATATACCCTACATAGTTAAAACTTAAAAGTAAATTCATTTTGGGATTTCGGTTTATTACAATAATTTGTAGACTAATTCACAAGTTCTTAAATGTATTTTAATAAATAATATCTATAGTTGAATAAATAAAATTGTTTTTTACGTATTTAACTAAAATATCTAAAATAATACCCGCACAATAAAATTCTTGAAATGTATTTTTTGATTTTCATATATTTTGCTGATGCGTCATATTTAATGTTCCATCATCTATAATTGTTTTTAAAATAACAAATATTAGTTATACATACATTATTGTTAAACACAGCGACTATTGAACATGAGTTATGATTTCTATTAGCAAAGTGTAGAAATAAATTATAATTATACTGATCAGGAAATTAAATAATTAAACCACACGACAATTTCTTTTTTATATTAAAATTAACTAGAATTTCTCTGAAAGTAATAATCATAGTTGAATGTTATTTTGCGGTAGGTTAATAGTGGTTTGAATACAATGATTGCATAAATAATGATACAAACTGTACGAAAAAAATTTAAAAAATAACATTTAAAACGTAGGAATTGCAGATTACATTTTTTATATTATTACATATTTACATAATGATATACAAAATTAACCATATAGAATAAATTATAAAATGCATTAAAATATCCATACATTTTACATAGATACAATATTACAATCTCTATGATACAGTTCCTATTGGCACAGCAAATATGCGTCTTGGATATCCATGGATATTTTAAACAATCTGTGGTAATTCTAAAATATAAATATATATTTTCAGAGATTATAATATATATTTATATAATATGCATACTATCTGTTACTAAATTTTTTGTATCCATTTATAAATTATCTTATGATTACATTTTGCTAAAAGTCGTGTTTTGCAAATAGTAGATGCCTATAAAAGTCATAAAAAATACACAATTAATTAAAAAATGATATCTTTAATTCATGAGTTACACAATTTCTTTTTACAAAAATGGCAAAGGTAGGTAGGTAATTTTATAAGCTGATAGTCCTTTTAAGTCCTAATATTATTTAGTCAATATAAATTATTTTGTTCAAAATTATGATATGAAATTGTTTAAATTTATATTGGTCTATATTGCAGCATGGCACTGTTATTTGAAATCTGTATCTGGCCAAACATCTTTAAAATTAAAACGTATACAAAATAGATTCCTCTGTTATGCCGCAATTTCTTTATTTCTTGACATTTTTCTTCATACTCATATTAGCAATCTATTATACCAAATGCTTTGTTCAATAAATAAAGAATCCTCATATTTTATATCATAATTATTTTTAGTTGCAAATTAATTTTATTTGCAAAGTGTATTAATTGTATATAAGTTGTTTCTATCTTATTATAATACTATAATAATTTCTATTATGTATATCTATTTACAAAATTAGCGTTAATAAAATTAATTTTGTACATCAGGTTATGGAAAGATGATGGCATTGCTGACGAATGGCGAGGAAACGAGAATTCGTAATGAAGACAAATGTATCACCGATTTGATTCTACGGAAATATACAACAGTGTCATGAAATGGTTTGGTTTAATGGTTAGTCGAAGTTCCTTTCAGTATATTGATTGTATAAATTTATCAGTAGTTAGTTAGTTAGTATACAAGGAGTTCAAATTAAATTTAATTAAACCTTAGATATTTGTGTTACCATTACACATTTTCTATATACTCTCTACATTATCTTATGTATTAAAAACTATATTTATTTTAATAATTATATCGAAAAGAGTCACACAAAGTGTTTTTATAGGTCATAACACTAATTTTGGTATAATAAGTACTTACAACTTATCGTAATATATAATATATTTATATTATATATTATATTAAAACTATATATTTCTAAAAAAACATTTTTTAGTAAAAACCCATACTTTTACACACGAAAAATTGAACAAACACTAAAAATATAAATTTATATTAGAAAAGCGTACGTTGCATTGCAACTAGGTGCGAGTTCTTTGATGATACCACTTTCAGCGGGATAGCATTTAGAACGACGTATTCAATACATTTGTAAGGTTCCTTTTAGTAAGTTAATAATATAATTGTTTGTTAAATATGACTATATTACAATATGTGGCCTACGTGGACTTTATGGTCTCCAGTAAATCATATTGATTACAGAATATCTTTATACAAGTTGAAATACAATATTTAGTCTATAGTTATGCATTTGTATTTGGTTGTGATTTAAAATCAATTTTGGTTTAGTAGAAGTTCCTCGGTGTTAGGGTATCCGTTCGGGGTTAGCACGGAGTCTACGGACCACCGGCAGTCTCGTTCGGATGCCACTAACCCGAGGTTCAATACCTTTTTATCGGCGAGGAACACCAGGAAGATTACCGGGGATTTCCATAAATCCGGTGAGTGTAAGATAGGCTAAATATTGTATTTCAACTTAAGGATGATTTAATGTGTATAGATATTCTGTAAAAAGTTATTATACTTATAAAGTTCACAGTGGCTGCATATTGGAAATAC
The DNA here is from genome assembly GCA_025469235.1 of Pemphigus obesinymphae. Lineage (NCBI taxonomy): Eukaryota > Metazoa > Arthropoda > Insecta > Hemiptera > Aphididae > Pemphigus > Pemphigus obesinymphae. The sequence goes on from JAIPRL010010039.1 coordinate 13,591, forward strand.
AGTCATATATTTTAACAAACTATTATATTAAAGCCACGTTCACACAGTGAAAGTAGCGCATCAGCTACTCATATGCGCTACTATCACTGTGTGAACGTAGCATAACTTACTAAAACGAAGCTTGCAATATATAGAAAATTTCGTTCTACATGTTATCCCAACGAAATTGGTTTCATCAAAAACTACACATAGTTGCTATATGTAACGTAAGTTTTTCTGACTTAAATTTATATTTTTAAGGGGTGTTTTGGGTATTCAAATTTTCATGTGTAAAAGTATTGGTGGTCTCAAAAATGTTTTACAGAAATATATAGTTTTAATATTCTAAGATAAGTTGAAAATACTTACTATACGAAAATATGTGTTATATGTCACATTGTGACATATATCTCCATGTGAGATATCTGACAATGTGACATTGACACATGACTTGATATAATTATTAAAAGCAGGATAAATATAGTTTAAAATATATAAGATGATTCTTAAATTAATAGCATATATTGCAAACAGTAAATTAAAACTATTAAATTAAATTTGAATTTCTTCTTATCTTGTGTTGTAGATATAGGTAGTATAATCATAGGTAATATAGTTATAAGTAGTATAGTCATAGATAATATAGTCATACGTAGTATAGTCATAGATAGTATAGTCATAGGTAGTATAGTCATAGGTAGTATAGTCATAGATAGTATAGTCAGACGTAGTATAGTCATAGATAGTAGTCATAGGTAGTATAGTCTTAGATAGTAATGTCATAGAGAGTATAGTCATAGGTAGTATGGCCATAGGTAGTATAGCAATAAGTAGAGGTGCTTATATCAAAAAAATAATGAATAAATTTCTGCTTGTATATTTGATTTCTACATTCTTCTTAAAATATCTAAATTAAATTTTAATTCAATATATAGGTATATAATACACATGTGTATTAGGTACCTATTTTGAATTGTTTCTTTCTTAAATTTAATTCAAATTTCTCTCTCTATAGCCATATAAAATCATTCCTACATTCATACTAATTTACCTAATTAGGCAAAAATTTATTCATACTTTTGGTATATGTACTTATACTACTATAGATATGAATAAATTTTTTTTTGCATCTACCCAAATTGAATAACCTGCGGGGTCCACACCCATCCTGTCCAATTTTTTTTCAATTAAATTTCAAATTTCAAATTTCTAAATTAAATTTTAATTCAATATATAGGTATATAATACACATGTGTATTAGGTACCTATTTTAAATCTAATTCAAATTTCATTCTCTATGGCCATATAAAATCATTCCTACATTCATACTAAATTACCTAATTAGGCAAAAATTTATTCATACTTTTGGTATATGTACTTATACTATTATAGATATGAATAAATTTTTTTTTGCATCTACCCAAATTGAATAACCTGCGGGGTCCACACCCGTCCTGTCCAATTTTTTTTCAATAAAATTTCAAATATGAAATTTCAAAATTAAATTTTAATTCAATATATAGGTATATAATACACATGTGTATTAGGTACCTATTTTAAATCTAATTCAAATTTCTCTCTGTATGGCCATATAAAATCATTCCTAAATTCATACTCATTACTTAATTGCAGAAAAATTTATTCATTCTTTTGGTATACGGACTTATACTACTATAGGTACGAATAAATTTTTTTTTGCATCTACCCAAATTGAAAAATCTGCGTGGTCCACGCCCGTCCTGTCCAAATTTTTTTTCAATTAAATTTCAAATATAAATTTTGTAAATTAAATTTTAATTCAATATATAGGTATATAATACACATGTGTATTAGGTACCTGCTTTAAATTGTTTCTTTCTTAAATTTAATTGAAATTTCTTTCACTATGCATATATAAAATCATTCCTGTACTCATATTAAAATAGCCAATTAGGGAAAAATTTATTCATTCTTTTGGTATATGTAAGTACTTATACTAACATAAGTATGAATAAATTTTTTTTGCATCTACCTAAATTGAAAAACCAGCCGGGTCCACACCCGTCCTGTCCAATTTTTTTTTCAATTAAATTACAAACATAAAATTTCTAAATTAAATTTTAATTCAAAAATAAATTTGTAATACACATGTGTATTGGGTAACTATTTTAAATTGCATAGAAATTTCTTTCTCTATGGCCCTATAAAATCATTCCTACATTCATACTAAATTACCTTCTTTGTGAAATATTTATTCATTCTTTTGGTATATGTACTTTTACTGCTATAGGTATGAATAAATTTTTTATTGCATCTACCCAAATTGAAAAACCTGCGGGGTCCACACCCGTCCTGTCCAATTTTTTTTTCAATTAAATTACAAACATAAAATTTCTAAATTAAATTTTAATTCAAAAATAAATTTCTAATACATATGTGTATTGGGTACCTATTTTAAATTTAATTTAAATTTCTTTCTCTATGGCCATATAAAGTCATTCCTACACTCAAACTAAATTACCTAATTTGTGAAAAATTTATTCATTCTTTTTGTATATGTACTTATACTAATATAGGTATGAATAAATTTTTTTTTGCATCTACCCAAATTGAAAAACCTGCGGGGTCCACACCCGTCCTGTTCAATTTTTTTTCAATTAAATTTCAAACAAAATTTCTAAATTCAATTTTAATTCAAAAATAAATTTGTAATACACATGTGTATTGGGTACCTATTTTATATATAATTTAAATTTCTTTCTCTATGGCCATATAAAATCATTCCTACACTCATAT
>JAIPRL010010040.1:0-16343 GCA_025469235.1 Pemphigus obesinymphae
TAAAAATCATACAAATTTTACTTTTATATGTACAAAGGGGAGGTAAAAATCGCCTGACCAATAAACCGTACGTAATATATTAATACATTTACAATAGGGGGGTAAAAATCGCCTGGAAATAAAATCATACACATTATATTTTTATGTATACCATTGGGAGGTAAAAATCGGCTGAACAATAAACCGTACGTATTATATTAATAAATTTACAATAGGGTAGTAAAAATCGCCTGAGCTAAATATCATACAAATTTTACTTTTATATGTACAAAGGGGAGGTAAAAATCGCCTGACCAATAAACCGTACGTAATATATTAATACATTTACAATAGGGGGGTAAAAATCGCCTGAACAATAAACCGTACGTAATATATTAATACATTTAATAATGCTTTTTTTTTGGGGGTTCTCTAAAAAAATGCATTCCAAGTACATAATTTGATTCATGTAACAAAGAGTTTAAAATTTAAACTTTTATTTTGCATTTTTAGAGTCATTTTATTAATTTTCAGTGCATATTTATAGGTACATTGTACGAGTTTTTAATGTAAAATTATGCAATTAAAAATAAATTTGAAATTTGTTTTCATAATATTTTCTAAGCCAATTATTTATTATATATATATATATATATATATACTTTTTATATAACGGTTTTATTTATGATTTCGATAAAGTCTTTATCTATCTACATGTTAATATGTAAATAATTGTTTTATTTAAACTATAAATTCTATCCGAAAATACACCGAAAATAAAAAAATATAACGTATAATTTAACGTAATCTTATTTTCATGTTTTAGTATGTTTAGAATGAATACAAGAGCTGTGATGATGTTATTCGCGCCGGGCAAAACCTACATTGACATAATGTTTATTTAAAATTTCTAGTCATATTTTTATTAATTTAAAATGTTTAAACTTGGTTTAATATTTAAATATGTATTTAATTAATTTTTATAAGTAATAAAAAAAAAGGGTAATTTTTTAAGGTCATTATTTTGGTTAAAAGGCATTTTTTTAGGAATATTTTTAGCTATTTTTTAGAGCATTTAAATCCAGGATCTAATTATTAGGTATAATAATTATTGCAGTATTTCAAGTTTAAATGTCGATAATTTAGTGAACCCACACGTGCGTATGAAATAATTATGTATGACTAATTAATATGAATTTTATACTATAATTATGTATTCGCCAATTGACCTGCCATTATTTTTACATTGATCTAAGAAGAGCTATTTACAAAAGAAAACGATGTCTTATGATTATTATTAATATACAGATAGTAGGTATAAATTATTCATTGCAAATGAAATTTTGTACAGAGGTAACTTTTGGAAAAAATCGCAAAGGAATTACACCTATACAGCGGAAAACTGAAAACAGGTTTCACACTAATATATTTCATTATATTAAATTGATATCTTATAAACGTGAAAATATATTATTATTTTTGAAAATATAAAAAATATGTTTATTCCCGAATAAATGGAATTAGTAGATACATTTTGTAATTTGTAATGATTCAAGCTTTGGCAAACAATTACAAGGTCAATCGTGTTGTATATTAGAACTGAATATCAGCTGTTGTATAATTTATTACTTATATTAAAACGATGAGTGTTTGGTATTTTGCGGTAGGTATATATTATTATATTATAATATTATGCTCATAGTGACTAATTTCTAACAGGACTTTCGCTGTATATTTTTTCAAATGTATTTTTAACCAAGAAAAATAAAGTACTTATACGTTTAAGTATATATTTTATAGTCGGTGTACAGTTTAAAATCTCAGGTAGGTGCATAATTTATTGATTACGTCGGGCAAAAAATGCATTTTTTTTTTTTTTTTTATTAGACTTTATACGTATTAAAATCACTTACCTATCTATTTATGAGAATTCGGACCTGTGCCGTAATGGCTGTGAGTATAATTATTTGTAGGTATACATGTATATTATCAGTATTATAATACATACCTGTAATATCGTGTGATCGTTATAATATAGATTAAAAACGAAATTTCGGAACTATTTTATACGCGACCGCGCGTAGTATTACATCCGGTCGGCCATTTCTAACGCGACGTCCAACTATCGTAAATAGAAACTCTGTTATCGATTCTTGTTCCGTCTTTCATCAAACCGCAATGTAATCCAAACTGCCAACAGATTACGATTTTATTTTTTGTCGAAAAATACAATATTTTTACTTTACAAATTTACCATAACGTTGCGTTGGCATCATGTTTTCTGGCCAATAATGCCAACAACATATGAAAAATGAGTTTTATTACACATGTATAAATATGATAATGATATAAGTAATTAAATTACTTTTTATTATAACTTAGGTATTTTATTTTATTTTTTTAAATTATAAAATTTTTATAAATCGCAGTTATAATATTAAAACGTGTAATATAATATATATTGTATACGTTGACAAATCGGTCTAAAATGTACCTATGTTTGTCATAATAATTATGTATATATTATAGATTATATTGCAATATATGTTATTATATAGTTGATAAAAAAATCGTTGCAGAGAGCAAAAATCAATTTTGAAAATCATTTTTCTATACCATCACTTATTAGCATTTTCAAGATGCGTTTATTTTAAGCATCAATGTAATATTAAGATTTAAGAATAAACATAAAACGAAAAACCTATAGCAACTATATAGAGGGTGGGAGTACTTCGCTTATCAGACAGGATATTCTTGGTGGATATGGATCAGTGCATCCACTGATGGACAATTTTAAATTAAAGTGATAAATGTTGAAACCCTTTTATTCTATGCTGAAGTGAAGCAAGGGCGGATACAGAAATCCTGAACGGGAGGGGACAATTTATTAGAAATAAGCAAAAAAAAAACTTTTTTATTCCAATTTTTTGTGAAAGACGGGGGGGGGGGAATTTCCCCCATTGCCATCCCCTGGATCCGTACTTGGAGCAAAGTTCAAAATTAAAATAAATTAACGTTCAAATTTTTTTTGTACTATATAGTTTATTTGTATATATATATACATATTACCATTGATTATACATTTATAATCAATGATATTACCTACAATGGAAATAAATTCTTTGTATTTTTTAATTCTTATCATTATTACAAATAACGATCGATTTTTTACCCGACCCCTTGTAGTAATAGTACGTTGATATTTCATATAGATTTTGGAATCGTATAGAGCAATAGGTACTTGCCTATACTTATCGTTTATTTTTTTGTGCTTTATTAAACATTTATAAAAAATTGCTTATAGTTGATCTTGATGTCTTTATGTTAGATATATAGACGATATTTATTGATACTATTTATAATACGAAAAAGAAAAATAATTTATTTTTATTTTTTGAATTTCTTTTTTTTCTTGACAAATAGGTACAGTGTCTGGCATATCCCGTCGCACTATATATACTTCATTATTGTGTTTACAATACGACTCTTAGCTATAAGTATATAATATCAAAATATATTATATGTAAGTACTTTCTGATTTTTCCACGATTCCTTCTCACTCGAATTTCTTTTCAACGACTTTGTTTTATCATTAAAAATCGAATCTTATTTCCTTTAATCCTACACTTCTTTATAATATCATCACCACTCACTGCATTAATTTTGTATATTCGTGAGCAGACGCACTACAAGGTCTCTGTACTCCTGACACCCGCACCCCAAAATTTTGAACCAAAAATGGTCTAATTTTTTTATAAGTAATTCGTAATTTTTTGTAACCATAAATTCAGAATTTGCAAAACTTCATTGGGGCCCACGGACATTTAAAATGTAAAAAAATGTAAAAAAAAAAAAAAAAAGCAAAGTCTATAATTTACAATATCGCGCAGCTACCTTTATACAATGTTCGCTGTCGATTGTTAATTGAATTTAAATGTTACCATATTTAAGAAAAAAAAAAAAAATCATATTTTCGAAAATCGACGTCGCCCGGTTTTTGAGAATATTGTCCACTCTAGGCAATAATATTTACCGGAACGACACTCGTGTGGCCTCTATTATCATAGTTGAATACTACTGGGACATAACCATAACAATATATTATGATAATAGCTATAGGTTATCGTATGCAATATACATTATTATCTATTATTATTACGACATGGAGCAATATCTGGTATTGCATTTTTTATAATGGTTTTTCGCCGTGTTTCTTTTAAATTGTAATTACATTAGTGTTTCCGAATCATTTGTCATGTACACATTACAATAATTGATCCTCCGCACGTCAAATCATACAACGGACGGTATTCGTTTGAAATTAATTATTTCACCAACGATGACAATTTATAATATCCTAACGATTTGCGTATATCTGTGACGGATCGAAGGACGATGAAAGGGGCCTCCTCATCAGACCATCGGCAAACTTTTATGCTCGTAGTATTGATCATTTGTACACATTGTCAACGCGTATTATATACACTTTTATGGTTATGCATAATATATATATATGCCTATTTAGGAATACATTGGGTATACATATTATTATAGTGTAGGCAAATAATTAAAATCAATAATTATTATTGGAATGAAAACTGATTGAGACATTCCTAATGGTTTTTCAACGTAAACTTATAAAGTATACGCGTATATTATAATAATAACTAACTATAACCAGAGCCCGTCCCTATAGTTTGCGGGGCCTATATTTCAATATATTAAATCGGTACAATCGGCAATGTTCGGGAAAAGATGATTGAAAAAAAAAAAAAAATTTATGATATTCCTGTACGGTCGGCAATTTTTTAAAGTACACACCCTCCCCCTAGCTGTCATTCTAGTTCTAGTCTCGTCCTAGAACCGCGCAAAATATTCAGACATAATGCTTGTTTATGTAGCATTAAGATGTATAGTAGTTGTACGTTATTGGTGTAATTCATTGTATTAACTGTTTTACTGTATATTTGTTCTTATTATATTAACTTTATTTTTAAATTTGTTCGTCAATTGATTGTACGAAATTACCAATATTAATAAAATATTAATATTCAAGAACACAAAAAATACAATTTTTATGACTCAATATTATTATTATATTATAACATCAGTAAAGGAATGTATAGGAAAATAAAACATAAAATAATAAATACAATATATTATATAGGTGAACATTAATGATTACAATATAACTATACCGATTTAATTTAAAAATCTATTTTTCTTGATTTTATTTCGGCAAATGTGTCACCATAGTCCATATTTTAGTTTGTGCTTACATTTTTGATTCGTATTATCCCTAAATTAGGTAGTTGTTTTTTCTTGACCTAATGTAGTACTTAGGTAATTTTTAATTCATTTCATTTGAGAAAAAGATCTTTCAGCCGTCGTAGTAGTTACTGGTAATGTGAGCATAATTCTTAATGCAATAACCAACATTAGCATAAATATCACCAACATTGTTCCCAAGAATTTTTTTTGTAAAACATGAAGTGGTGACGTGTCTTTATTTATTATTTCTGAAAGAAGTCCAAGTTCATCAAATAATTCTGTTACACTTATGTCCACGTTTTCTCCAATTTGCAATAGAATTTGCAGATCGTGACAACTTTTCATCAAAGTATCTTTGTTTACTGTAGATAAATTACCAATATCAAAAAGAAATCCAAAGTAGCCACGAAAACGGTTTAATTGTATAAATCTTTGATCTATAGATACAATTCCTTGATCTTTTTTCGGTAAAAAAACTCTTTGAAAATGGATTCTTCTTCAGTCATAGAACATTGAATAGATGTACTTTCGTAACTAAACATTTGTCTATTTGTACATTTTCTTTTACCTTTACACTCTTGTGATATTTCAAGTTGTTCACAAATTTGAATAACTTCTTTTGCTTTATCATATCCACTTTCTCGATACTCGATTAAAAACTGTTTTAAGCCTTTCATATTTTTTACACCTAAATCAATTGAAATATCTTAATTTTACAAAGTTATAATTTATTATAAATTGACAAATTGTGGCTTTTAATTCTTTCAGATGAATGCTTTCAATCATTGAAGCCATTAGTAAAACTAGATTTATTCAAATAATTTGGAAACAATCGACAAGAAAAACGAAATACAGGGTCCATTTTTTTTTTATTATACGATCCAAGGTCTAATGATTTTTTTATCATTTGACATTATCTTGTAATAATAGTTTTCAGAAAATTCAAGAATTTGATCATCTAAAGGAAATTCAAAATTTCTTACTTGAAATGCTCCTATTTTCATAATATTTAACCGCTGTTGATTAGTGATAAATAATGGCCAATTTGCTGGGTCTTCCAACTCCAATAAATTTTGTGCCTAAAAGCTAAAATACAATAAAATGTATACAATAATATTTTGTATACATTTAAAATATGTATGTATTAAAATATACAGTATAATATTTAATTTGAAAATCAATTTCTGTGAGTTCTTTTCAATATGTATGATTACAATTTTTTTCTCGTGTAGGTACTAATAGTTACAGTCAAAATCTTTATTTATGCCGTAGGATCAAAATTTAATTTTGCAAAGAGATATAATATTATGTATTTTAAAATTCCAATAATTTAAATAGATATATTTTTCTTTTAGATCAAAATTTCAAAAATTAATTGACACTATACAGAATAAAATATAAACGATCTATCGTTTACATACGTATATTTGGTAATAGGTCAACTCACTGTAAATATTAGAAATGACAAAGTTGTGATAAAAATGATGAATGGAAATGTCGTATAATATAATCAGTTGGTTTGACGGAGACAGTATAAATGAGATATCTCGTCGTCTGAAATAATAAATTGTAAAGTAGATACTAAATATACATATGTATACGTATACAAGTGAACAGTAGATAATATTATTCAGTGTTCAATGTTTAATGATCAAATTCAGATTGTATAATTCATAACGTTTTTAGAAAATTTAATTTTAAATAATTTTGTACATAGGTAATCTTATTTTATCTCGAATCGCTCAACTAGTATAAATAATAAAACGAAAAATATAATTTAGCTGGAATTTTTGAGCTATTACTTATTTTTTACTTAAAACTATATGTCAGTAATAGATAGTATAATGATAATCAAAAGTTACATTTTTGAAATTCTCATAAAATTTTCTACCTACTCGATACTTGTTTAATGTATTTTGGATGAAAAATAAAAAGTGACAGAACAAGGTATAGATTTTTCGTAAAAATTACGAAAATTTCTTAATTTTTCAGTGCCCGGGGGGCATGGCTTAAAATATAACAATTGATTTCATATTTTTCAGTTGTTATATTTTTGGGTATTAACAAAAAATGGGGGGGGGAGGATGCCGCAAAAAAAAAAATTATAAGATTTATTTTCAAGGGCCACCCTAGTGTTCACTTTAAAAGGTACCTCATTCTCGATATATACACACAGATTATGTGTAAGATGTTATATTTATATCACATTATATATGCATATATGTATATTTATTGTATATTACGCCGTATTCGTGCTCTCTTTCCAAAATTGAGCATGCAATATTTATACGCTCTGACAAGTATTTATTTTAAGGTTAGGTATGTTTAATTTGCTAGGTGTACACTTATACTTGTGTCCTAAATTCTTATCAATAATACACTTGCGTCCACGAAAAATCGAATACCCAAAACTGTTATCTACGGCGCATACCACTTGCGTCCCGAAAAAATATATCAATTAAAATGTATGACTTACTTGCGTCCATATTTCCTGGTCTGAAATGGTGAGCTATTCGACTATGAATAAGTACATTTTCGTTTTACGATTTATTTGATTCACATTTAATATGCATATATTATAATACATATATAATGGGTAACATAACATTACCATTTAGTAGAAAATTAATAATTATATAATAATAAGTTAGTTTTCTACTTTTTTTTTAAATCCCATTTTCATTTTTATTCATTACTGATAATTTCACAGCGGTAATTATCAATTAATCTACCTCATAAGTTGATCTCAATTTGTTTCGTTATTATAAAATTATGTTATATAATATTGTTGTGTTGAGTCTTAGACGTCTAAAAATTTGTATCTGTATTATTTTCCTTTTCGAATGATTTATTGATGAACAATGGTCATTCTTCGTGGATTTATTATCGCTACAAACGCATTTTTATAAAATAATATATACGTTTATTTATTTATTTAATTTTATTACGCCCAAACAGGCAATATTACAAATACAGGTTAGATATATACATATATACAGGATAAAAGATAAAGATATATACAACAATAATTACAGTTATAGATTACTAGCTAAAAATGAAGTCAAGAATAAACTTATCTAGATTTCTTAGAATTCTATGTATAGGATGATTTTGTCCATATGAAGTGTTTTGATGAGGAAGTTGGAAAAGACAGCGGATTCTTGTGTTGTGTGTGGGAACATGGAAGGAGATTAAGAATAGAAGATCAGGTGAATCAAGGGAGCCATTACGAAGGGATTTTATGAAGGAATGGTCGGCTTCGATTCGACGGAGGGCTAAGGATGGAAGTCGAAGGGTTGACCTAATAAGCAAATAGTCGTGTTGAGGATGATCAATTTTTAATAGGAAGGCAGCATAGGATTAAAATCTGTTTTGGACTCGTTACATTCGGAGCACATTACGGGATAGGGGGAGATGCCAAACCACCACTTCATACTCCATAATGAAGCGAATAAAGGAAGAATAAAGGACACGAAGACAATAGATGGAAGATAGATTGGTTGTGTTGCGCTTTAGAAATCCTAAGACATTAAGGGCACTAACAATCATATTGTTTATATGAAATTTAAAGGAAAGAGTAGGAGAGAAATAGATACCTAGGTTTTTGATAAGGGTGACGCGGTTAACTAGGGAGCCATCGATAGAATAGGAGACCGATTGGGATCGAAGGACATAACGTGACATTTGATGATATTAAGGGACAGGTTAAATTGTTTTGCCAGTCGCAGAAGGTCTCGATATCAGATTGAAGGAAAAGGCAGTTGAAAGGAGAAGAAATTTTGAGGAATAGTTTGACGTTGTCAGTGCATAGAAGTTTTTTTTAGCAAATGAAAGGAAATCGGGAAGTGAGTTGACAAAGAGGATGAATAGTAGAGGGCTAAGGTGGCCACCTTGAGGAACGCCAGAAGGTATAATACAAAGATCAGAAAGTACGCCATTGATGGACACAAATTGTTTTCTGGAGTTAAGGTAAGAGGCTAGTCAAAATAGAAGAGGATCACCAATACTAAGGTTATCTAAAATCTTGATGAGTGCGCTGTGGTTAACGGTGTCAAAAGCTTATTTGAAGTCCATTGTTCATACAAACATGATTGTTTATCAAACCGAACCGATAATACACTTTGTTTAATTGTTTTTATAGATCGTTTGTGCAATCCAGCACTAGTCATACATTAATATTATAGTTATAAGTTTTAACCGCGTGTACTATGTTTTTTTTTTCATGAAATTCATTTTACATTCGTATTTTTGTAGGTAAACGTCGTTCCTCTCGGACTTTCACCGTCCGATTGAAAACCGGATGAATCAGTACGTGTATCGAGAAACGCACGAATCGATGTAAAAAAAAAAAAAAACATAGTGCAATGATCAATTGATATACAATCGATGTAATATGAGAATATTATGTTATTCCATTAAAATGTTTAAGAGGACATGCGTTATTTCCCCCGAAAAACATGGGGTTTTTCGAGAAATAAGGTTTCTCAGCCTGTAATTATAAATAAAAACCCACATATTTACACAATATAGTAGACAAAATTATCTGTGTTCTACCGTAATCTTTTTTTCAAAAATATTAAATAAAAATAAAGTTATACATTTTTAAAAACCCTTTTATTTTTATTTTTTACAGATACTATAACATCATTTGTATTTGTTTTATCGAAAAAAAGACAACGGTAGGACACAGATAATTTTGTCTACTATATTGTGTAAACATTTTGGTTTTAAACAGCCCGAGGAAACTATTATTTCTTGTAAAACGGTTTTGTTCACACATATCGTGATTATTCGACAGACAGTAAAAAGTGGTACTGACACAGATATAATTTTTAATTACTGTTAAAATGTATTTGAATATTTTTAAGTTATAGGATTTAAATTTGTCTTGAAATTTCATAAAAATTGCCTATACAGAACCCCTTAAAATCACATGTGTAACGTCCTCTAAATATTATGTCAATGTGTATTCAACATAATATAAAGATTTAAACTAATTATATAATTATTCTTTTAGAACCGGATAACGATTTGCATTGCAGTAGAAGTGTAGCCAACTGCAGTTGCTGAATTACCTACCTATATGTATGTATACTCCAAATACTGCAATAATATAATAATCATTGATCCACGATGTGACACTACCTATGTAGTTCTCACCACGGTTCAAGGTAAACTTCAAGGATATTTAACACCGACTAAAGGGACTTTTATAATGTAAGTATTGACAATTTTCGTTCGTAATAAACGGTTAATTTTAATTTTGCGTAAAATTTCGTATAATTTGCCTATACAGAATCCCTTAAAAATCGGCCACGAGTGGAACGTTTCATCGCAAACTTAAAGGAATTCTATACAGGCGATTTTAATTTTGTATTTTATCGGGCATTTTAAAACCATCGGCTTAGCCGCCAAAGTCGGACAACGCTGCCAAAACGTGTTTGGAGGCTTGCGTTTTGTCTTATAAAATACAATAAATGGTGGAGAATAATAGAATTCAAGTTATATTTAAGTTGCTATATTACAATAAATTTTAGTAAGTATTATGCAAAATAGTATGAAATACAATGTATAATATGAACAGATAGTCGAATAACTTTGAATTGCCATATCTGAGTTAATTTTGGACTTAAAAAAGGGGTTTGACCATTAAAATTCATGAAAAATATGAAAAAAAATAATCGATGGTTAAAATGGCGGGTTGCCATTTAAGGAAAAAAAAATTGAATGAGTGAAAATGTGTAATAGGTACTAAGCATAAAACAAATGACTAGAAAAAAAAAATAAATTCAAATTGCATTGCTCTGCCACATGGATATATCGAGTGTTTTCAATTAGCGTTTTCGTACACCGTATGATTTCCAAAGTTTGTTCGTACGGAATGGAAATCCGTACGGTTCAACCAAACGACACTAAATTTTGCAAAGGTTTGTGTTGTGTTCCGTCGATTTTAAAACGATCAATGATCATGGATGCATATAATATGGAATAGGTATACCTATCCTAATCTATAAGTCACTATATGATTCGTTTGAGGAGACGAGCGTCTAGAGACAGCACACGAGCAAATTTCTTATCACTTATTATATCGTAATTTCTTATCAATCATCAAATGGACGATGAACGTAAATAATTATAACACAAAAATACCTGAAGAACAGCGTTTAAATAAACCTACAATAAACGCAAAAAAATCAAATAATTGACGATTTAAAAGAAAAAGACGGGTCTCCTTATGTCCACATCGATTCGCAACTTGACCACGCATGTGTAAAATTTTGAAAATTTGAAAACAATAGGCAAATAACTTATTACCTATATTAATATAAATAACACAAGTGACAATTATTTTATATATTATATTATTGAATTATTTATGTTCATTGTCCATTTGATAATTGATAAGAAATTACGATATAATAATTTATAAGAAATTTGCTGTCTCTATAGACGCTCGTGTTTGAGGAGGCGTTTAAAGGTCAAATTTCTCTCTCCGAGCGGCCACCATCGTGAACTTGATGGTGTTACAGAGTTAGTACCTTGGGTTCGACTATAAATCAGTGGCGTAATTAGGGCTAGGGGTCATGGAGAGTGGAGGACAGATTAGAGTTTTGTCATAAAATCAGATATATACGTACACAATTTGTTTTTAATGTAAACATAATAATTTATACATATTTAAATGAGAAAACTGATAGATATATTATGTTAATAAAATACAATTTGTAAGATTATTATTTCATGTTTATATACATAATAAAAGATCTACTTTTCTTGGTGCCGGAGCAATTTCGTTCATCACATCCTCGGGATCTATGATGGGTACATTATTCTAATATGAACAAAATACTTAGTTATTATACGGTCTAGGGCCCGTGGATGTCGGTGACTTGTATTATGACGTTTTAATGTCATTTTTTGTAATTTTAAGTCATTTTTTAAAACTATTCTTCAACAATCGACGGAAAAGTTTATTATTTTTTTAAAAAATATTTTACGGTACAACTCGTAAAATATATATATAATATATATATATATCGGATACAACGAATGGTTAATAATGACTCGGCTAATAGGAACTCTACAATAAATTTCAAAATAGCCCTGTGTCAGTACCTTTTTCATTATTATTATTGTGTAATCAGATTTAGTTCTCCTTTATGCAGGATACAAATTTGGTGATGTCATTTTGATTGTAACCAGCTCCGGTGTTTTATGTAGGTATGTATACAATTAGTTTATAATTAGTTTTTTTTTTTTTTTTAGTCTCTTATTTTGAATGTGCAGCGTCCTCTTAATTGTGCCATACCATTTTCTTCTCTCAGTGAATCAAATATCAGAAGATGCTCTTTTCTCAGATACAGAGTAGATTTAGCATAAAAGTGCATTAATACCAAATTAAAGACCAAGACTTTATCTATATTTCAACGCGGGTTATTTTTGATAAAACATTTTTAGCCAAAGTTATAATATAGCCTATACTTACAGGTTAGTTGTAAAACTAAATGTCCTAAAACTCTGTTTCTAATTATAAAAAAAGTAACCCTTGACAAAATTTAAATAAATTCACGATTTTATTTTATATATAGATGCATTTTAAGACTGCTCAGTTTCTTAGAAAGTTCATTTTCTGAAACATGTTTTTATAAAAAAATATAACTATAAAAGCTATGTTTTTAATACTGCTGTAAGGGACATAAAAAAATATTAAAACAAACACTTTTGCAGATTGATTTCGATATTTTTAATAAGAGTAATAAGGCAAACTAAGATTATCAAGTCGGAGGATGTCCAGACATCCCTTCCCTCCCCCAAATTAAGACACTGATTACTCGATAAGCACGATTATTGGGTAACTGCAGCAATTCCAATACCTATTGGTTGTTCACGAGTTTGTCTTACAACCTTCGAGTAAAACCAAATGAGCGGTCACGTATAAATCACGAAAATAAAACAGTGGAGTGAATTTAACATGCACATGTAAATTAGCGTCGTAATTTCATTGAATTTTTTTTTTTTAAAGACTCACATTCGTACACAGTCACATTTTTGAAATTACGCTTCCCAGAAAGATATTGATCTTTTTTCTATTTTTTTTTTTTTTTTTTTTTTGCATTTCCAGTTTTTTTCGGACACAAAAATAATCGATTATCGTCAATAATTTTCACAGAGCTTCGGGCAAGTTCCATAACAATAATATTAACAGGCCCAAACATGAAATTTATCGATTATAACGTTTAAATAAATAGGTACGTATTAAGCGATTTACAAACACGCAATATTATTGCGTCGTGTTAATTATTATAGGTACATATAATATATGTATTTGGAAATAGTTTGTTATATTACACTGTATTATAATTCGCACGGAATGCAATATAATGATTAGTCATATTTATTATATTTGTTTTTTTTTTTTTTTTTAATCTCGTTCCTCGATATAAATAATAATAATAATAATAATAA
Source organism: Pemphigus obesinymphae (assembly GCA_025469235.1). Taxonomy (NCBI): domain Eukaryota; kingdom Metazoa; phylum Arthropoda; class Insecta; order Hemiptera; family Aphididae; genus Pemphigus; species Pemphigus obesinymphae. The sequence continues at coordinate 13,717 of JAIPRL010010040.1, forward strand.
TAATAATAATAATAATAATAATAATAATAATAATAATGATAATAATAATGATAATATGTTCTAACACGTTTTTTATTTTGCAAAAACAAATTTTTATTCAATATAATATAACATACATTACAAATACAAAAAGTGAAATATTATATTATTGTGTAATATAATTTTAAAGGTACACGATACAATATATATATATATATATATATATTTTGTAATAACGTGTGATTACAATATACACGCCAATGTATTGATATCTGCATAATAGATAATAATATATAGTAGGTACTCTGCGTACATATAAATAATAGTTTTTTTTTTTTTTTTATTTATTATAATATAAATTTGTATTTATTTATTTATAATAATTATACTAAAGCGATATTAAATAGTGACGTTGTAATTATAAATGATGAATACCTATATATAACAATGTGAAAGAATATCAAATTCTATTAATCATTGACTTTAATTTACATGGGATTTAATTGGGAAAAATGACGCGTGTGCCGGTATGGAAAACAATCGATAGGTTTCCTATAGAAAAATTTAAATTATAATCATATAACAGTATAATTAGTTGATCGATATATTATTATGTCGATAATAAATACTTTCCAGTGTATAACGTATATTACGCATAGTCACTAAGTAGGATGACAATGTGTGTGGGTAAAAATAAAAAATATAATATAAAATATAATGTGTAATATTATGTAAAACAATCGAGTAATAATACTCCAAAATATATAAGTGCGCATAAATAATAAACACTGTGTATATAACAAATATATTTGTCGATTACGATGTTATTTGGATGACGTGATAATATATGATGTGGTCAACGTACAGGGCCCGGCATTCTTAAAATGGGGGGGAGGGGAGCTTGGGGGTCAGAGTTCGGTGGGAGCTCCCCCATAAAAACAAAAAAAAATAAATAAATAAAAAGGCGTTTCAAAAAAAAAAAGAAAATAAACGAAAATCATTATCATTTGTTTTCGAAAATTGCCATGGGGCCACGTTGCCCTCTCACCCCTCTAAATCAGGCCCTGTCAATATGTCGTACAGCTGTAAAATATACCTATGTATATATATATATATTATATTGTGTGATAAATAAATATTAATCGCGCGAAATATGTTGAAAATTTTACGCTCGTTCGGAAATTAAAGCATAATATAGTGTACTATATATATATTACGCAGAAAGTATTTTTATTTATTTATTTTTTTTTTTATAGTAGAAATGTATTTTTACTCGTATAAATATATGCCATCAACTTTACAGTCCCTCGTCTTTACATATAGCTAGAAAATAATGATTATTATATACCTACGTAAGTATATATATACACTGTATATGTAGGTAGTGGTTTCGTAAGGAAAAAAAACTTAAATTATATATTATTATTATAGAGAGAATTTCGTTCCATATTTTTAATACACTCTAAATAATGTTTAATATATTGTACGAGCTTAGTGCAAAAGGATATCCTGCTTTTAAGTTAACAATATAAATGCAAAAGATTTAAATATAGCCTTTTTTTTGTATAGCATCAGGTGGTCAATTACCCCCCCCCCATCCCATCCATAATTTACAATTACATTATTCGCGCAACAGGTGCGGACCCCGTGTCCTTGCACGGCAAACGCAAATTGATCGTTGAAATTTTTCCTACTCCCCCACAGAAATATATATATAAGTATTCCTGACCTATAACGTTCTATATACAATTTAAAAGACAATTTTAAAAATAAATTTATGTTGTTATCGCTCTGCTGCTGTTGCTGTACATACGACGGAATGTAATTTTCAAAAATAAAATTTTAACTTTTCGTTTAATTTATATATATATAGGTACTCTGTGCAGTGTAAAACTTAGTTATATATATATAATATTATATAGAACGCGGCCTATACATTAATAATAATTATATTAATTATTATAATTTTATTTTTAGTATTCTGCGCGTGTTGCGGTGTATAATATTTCGTGCGCGTGTTGTTTTTATTTTCATTTTTACTTTATACGCGTTTCAAAAGTCAATTTATTATTTATAATAATATAATATGTATATAAAAGCAAAAGAAAAAAAAATTAACACTATAAGTTCATAATGTGACATATTATAATAAAGACTGCGAGTGTTTGTTCGAAATTTTAGATATAAATAATTAAAAAGTTCGAATTAATGGGTTTACACGTATGGTGTGTACCATCTATATATATATATATATATATATATAAAAAAATATAGTGTAATATAATTATACCGTTGTATAGGTATAGTCGAGCAATGCGAAGATGACACATTTCGAGTACGATAACAGTGTTATTATCTGATATTTATCATATAAGAGGATATCGGCGCAAACATTTTTTGGGTCGGGGACAGTTGTCCGACTGTTGATAAGAAATTGGTCGGGGAAATGGTGGTGTCGGACTCATTGCCAATCTACATTTTTGGAAATTATATGAAAAAGTTTTTTTTTCTAACGTGAGTTAACACTGTTTGATTATAGTATGATAATAGTTATATTATTTTTGATATATAACTTAATTATTAGCATATAGAATAGAAAAGTACATTTTTTGCTATTACTTTTTTATATTATATAATATAGCCTATAG
>JAIPRL010010041.1:0-16341 GCA_025469235.1 Pemphigus obesinymphae
TCACTTCATGATTTACATGAATTAAAATCCTTTATTCTTTCGTGTTATCTTGTTATTGTATGGATGGTATTATGTTTTCAAAAAATACCGCGCATAGATAACCAAACGATATTACTGATAGTTGATATTAACCACAGAACATAACTACTGTGTACTAACTGATATCACCATAAATAATATTATCTATGGATATCGCGCTTTAAATAACGCCCATGTGTTGGTATAGACTTTTAACGCGCGGTAAAATAATTTTGTGCTGTAAAAATAACGCGCGGTAAAATAACGCTCGTGTATTGCCAGCCTTAGTCTCTTACGGTTTTGTTCAATAATCTTATTTGTTTGATTGTTGAGAAGTAAATTTACCGATCTTTGTTCTCCACTTTCATTGTTAATTAAGAAGTTTCTTGCTCTTTCACTAGAAATCATATGATAGTTGGTTTTAGAATGATTGTTTAAATCAGCCATTGCATCTTTATACTTGGTCACTGGCTCTCTGACCAGTTTAACCAACTTCTATAAAACATAATTATAAAATATTATAGTAATAAATTATCAAGGGAAATTACTTTTTTAATTATTTAAAAAATTACCTGGTTGCCAGATCCACCGCCCGAAAAAGCAAATACAACACAGTTTTTACAATAGGCTCCTTGTTTAATCTCATTATAAGCTAACCACGGAAATATTTCTAAATGCTTATATTGAAACTTCCTATTATGTTTGCCTTTTGCACGTATTGGAAAATCGTAATTTGGCTCGGGAACCCACGTATATTTTAGACAATTAATTATTTCACAAGACTTTAATGTGTGATTGACCACAAATTTGACAATATCATGAATATGACTTGGCTTACACACATTTATAGGCACCTATAAGTAAAGTCATAACGATATTTATTAAATTTAAATTATCGAGCGTCTTTTAGCGCAACAATTTTGAAAAGGGTAAAAAAGGGTCAAAAATCGTATTTATAAAAATTCATTTACACAAATACATAAGTACACAGCAATACAAATTTTTAAATCTAATGTGCCTATAATAATTTACGGATAATATTTTATTTAGATTGCCTACCCAATGATATTATACCTACTTTATAGAAATAGAGAAACTTGGAAATTGCATTTTGTTATATATTACTCCTATATTATTAATGTCACTACATCTGTATTTTGCTGCTTTTGAGCTATTATTAGGTGTACCTATTATCTCAAATATCGACGCCCTCAGGCCCCCTTTGGCTACGTACCTGTTGTTATTAATTATTACTCAGTCTTAATAAAATAATTAAATATTTTAAGATGATAAAAAAGTAAATTTATATGTACTAAGCACAATAATTTATTTAGGACAACAGTAGGTATCTACATGGCTACATAGATAAAAAAAACAAGTACCTACTGTTTTTGGAAAATAGGTGCGTATGGTCACCATAACTATACCGGATTTGTTCCAAAATTAATAATATTATTCAATACCTTTTTGATTTCCGTTGAAATTATATTCTGTAACTGCTGATCGTCATCCACAAGGTTATTAGTTTCTATTTTTGGTTTTTTTGCTGCCGAGGAAAAAAAATTCGTTATTTTTGATACTCGTTTATTTTGTTCCATAATTATAAATTAGTCGTCGATATCGATACACAAGTAGCATAGAAAAAATTAAACACGTGTTTACGGAATAATCGCCTATGATGGACACCAGTATCTTTGCATAAAATAAATACTTACGTCATTAGAGTTGTCACATGTGCTCTTATATCAGTAATTTCCGCAGATATATATAATATATATACACATTACACACACTAACGTAGGTAGAATTTAGTACCTATATAGGTAAACAATTGAAACATGTTATATATATTGAACACTGAGATTATCATCGGTCAATTCTCGCAAATATATCATATATATCACAGATAGTATACATTTTATTATGTTATTTGTGTAGGTATATACTAATTATATTATATTAGCCTTATGACGATAGGTATATTCATATATCGATTTAATATTTTTGTTGATTTAAAGTTCATAAATCACCAATTATTTTACTGTCATTATTATTTAATATTATATAAACACACGGATTAAGGGGGTGCAGGCCCCTCGCACCCCCCCCCTAAATACGCCACTGCTCCTGTGCCATCAAGGCATTATAGATAGATGTCGTGTAATATTGAATCGACAAGATCTAATTAAACTTCAATATTTAGAATGGAATATTTTCGAATCTGTTACCAGAAAAATATCATTAGTTCATCCTAAGGTTATTAAATAAAATGGGTCAAATATCATCATATTTTTAAAAAAATGTATGATATTTATAAGAAAACTGTAGGTGTCGAAAAATTAATAAAATTTATTAAAGGAATATAAAATTATTCCTTATTATTTAATATTATATTATCACAAATAATATACCGAAAAACAATCATAGTTTCATTAGTTTGTTATGTGTGTTTGGGCACCGACGTGAGTGTACGTTATGGCAGCGTCAAACATTCGCGAAGTTCGACCCACTCCCGTTTACCCTTATCGGTTTTGTTTATCGCCGATAGCCGACGGTTGTCGCCACGACGCCGCCGGTAAACCAGTTCTCCGCGGACCTTCGCGTGAGTCCGGTCGTTACGTTTTTGCTCTCGTGTCATCGATTTTTATGCGCCTGGACAAGTGGTTTAACGCCGTGTGTTTTTGTCTTGGGTGTGTGTGTGTGTGTGTGTGCCCATCGCACCGTTTTTTTTGTGATTCATATCGGCCGCGTATATTTTTGCGCGCCGTGCTTGCACACGCGCCATTGACGTCTCTTTTTTACATTTTGGCAAGTTTCGATTACTCCGCCGTGAGTAGTGGCCGCGTGTTTTCGTTCGTCGGTCCACGGTCGTTACGTAATCGCACCGGGTCGTTACGCAATCGTGGTGTTGTTGTTTTTTCGTCGCCGTCGGCCAGGAACGCCGATCCACAGTCTGCCGTTTTATCAGCGCCGCCGGAATCCACGCGCCAGTTGCTTGTCACCACCAGATAAGATTAATTATTTGTTGTCATTAGAGTATATCATTATATCGGTTATTTATTATTATCTAAATCATTAATTAATATTTTCTGTGTTAGGTATGATCATACCCCCTTTGTGTGTTAATCAATAAAATATGAAACAATAATAATTCATCTCAAATTGTGTTCTACTTAATTAATAATAATAATGTGATACATTTATTTATGTACGGTATTCTGGATAAACAAATATTAATCGATAATACATTTAAATAGTATAATAAAAAGGGTATACAAGATTCACTCACGGAGGCGCACATCCGCTAGTGTCGCGCGGCCAGCTTTCGACATTGGATCGACGGCTCCGCGAGGGTGCGTCAACAATGTGCGTGTCCTTGAACATCCGAAGATACTAAACCAGAGATATAGTTCGAAGTCGGAAGTAGGATTATTTAAATAGATAATAACAACAAAGTTTTCCGTTAAATAATTATAAAATGTATTGTTTGTACACAAAATATTAACTTAAGTGACTGCAGTAGATAAAAAAAAACTTAAAATAATTAAAATTATTTTAAGTTCAAAAAGAATTCAGAATTTGGCTAAGTCCGAAATTATAAAACTTGTAAAATTCGACTGTGTCTTGGAGATATGTTGTACGTAAAAATATAAAAAAGTCACCTGCGTGGAGTATGTGCCTCGAGTGATTGTCCCAGGTCATCTGAAATTTCTGTGTTCGGGGACCCAGTTATAGAGGCATGACCCCTGTGTGACCTCTTACAATAATAAGCTTAAACACAATTTCGGTTATTAGATGTCTTCTTTTGGAAGTACACCCGGTTATATTAAATACCCATTCTACTTCATATTGTCTTAGGTCTGTCTAAATATTGTATACCCTCCATTTATTATGACTTACGGAAGGACTCATAATTATATTTATAAATTTGTCCTATCCTAGTTGATGCGTACCTTTCCTCCGCTGAACTGCGAGGATTTAGGTCACGCGAGATATATTAAAGGACGGTGATACAGAGAGAAATCAGGAATGAAATGTATAGAAAACACCAATGTTGTTTAGTAAATAACGGTGTCGTTGTTATTTTGCTTATCTATTGTAAATATACATATATATATACATATATAACCTTAATATTAATTTTAGTATACTTAACCTAAAAGGGGGTGGAACAATGATATATAGGGACTTAAAAATTATTTACAAAAGGAAAACAAACTATGTATTATGACTCACGCAAATATCGGGCACTTGGAGACAATAATAGGTCGGCTGTGGCATGGAAGTCGGTTGCAGATGGACAGTGGTCAGAAAAGTGTGGCACACATATACCTCACACGATGTTGGGGATTGCGAAGGCGCCATCGTGGGCGTGTATATTGCACGAGTACGTACCTACGACGTAGGGTGCGCAAATTTGATGAATGAAAGATGTCGTCAACATGATTATTTTATACAGCCGACGTCTATAATTACGCACTATGTGGCGCACGGGGTTCGACAGTCGACAATTTTGCGTATGAAGGAACGTGTAAAATATCGAGAACGTCCTCGTATGCGTATATCGAGCCGATTGCTCTAGGTATACCGGTGGCGTTCGGTGGTAATGAGATACTTATTATCTTTGTATAATGTATACAACCGGCATTAATACATGGTGTGTAAAATTTTATTAAAATAATATATCTTTAAAAAATTGACCATAGGCCCTCAGGCATTTCAATTTTTTAAAGAACAAAAAAATTTAAAAAGGGCTTGTAAATTTTTTTACAAATTTTAGTAGGCTTGTTATGTTCATAATTTGTAAAATATAATATTTTATGATATTTTATAGATGTATAGATATAATATTATGTTTAATTTAAAAACATAAATATTAATATAACATGTGCCACAAACACGTCGAAATTGGAAATTATACACATTAGAAATACTAGTAGAAGCATGGAACGGTACACATAACGCATGTGTGCATTTAACCTAAGGTCAGCGTGCGAACAACGGTGGCACGGTTGTGTTTCTTTTCTATGAAAGTTTTGTTTAATTTTTAGACGGAATGTGGAACCCTTGTGGCCCTTCCACGGAACCCCAGGGTTCCACGGTCCACTTTTCGGAATATAGCATATAGTATATGTATAGTATTAATCTAGAAAATACATTTTTAGTAAATTAATCTCGGACATTAGACCCCTGTGTGGTAGAAAATTTGGACTCTGTATTAGGTCCCCAAAATAAAAATGAACTTTTTTAAAAATTATTATTGCTGATCATAGTAACTAATAACTGATATATATGTTTTACTCTGGCTACAATTAATATTAACAGATATTAAAAAATTATACCTAATTAGATTTTTTTATAGAGAAAGTCTGAATTATATGACAATATATGATGAAATTAAATATACTAAAATACATATTTAGCACTAATGTAACTGTTAAACTATAAATTACTATAAGCAGTGGTGAATCTAAAATAAAAAATGTATTCATTAGGTATATTAATGTTTAGAGCATTATTATTACTTTTTTCAGTCATTAAACTTAGTTTAAAAATTCCATCTACAAAAATTAATTATAGTTATTTAAGTTTCTAAGTGCAATATTTTTTTGGTTCTGGTGGTGGGGGTTCAGTACCCCTGAAACCCCTCCCTTCCTGTAAATAGACCACTGATTATAAGCCTAAATCACAAAAATAATATATTTTTGAGTGTGTACACGTATTACAAGAACCATGTTGTAATCTTCTAAAACAAAACTAGTTTTTAAGATGCTCTGGTATCAGACAGATGATATAAATCCTAATATTTATTAATTAATCACAGTCGCTAGGTCTATCTACAGTATATCAGACGTTGACCCGATCTGAAAGAATTTTAACCGTTTCTTCCAATTAATCTCTAATAGTATATCTTCTTCGGTCTGATCCGCAAAAATTAGAAACAATTTAGTTTCATATTTTGGAACTTTAGTGACATGTCTTATGTGCAGTAACATTGGTGTGATGTCGGTACCACTTAATATGACCGATGATAGAAAAGTATTATTTTAATAAATAATTATTTATTTAACAAATTTTAATTTACCAGCAACTATTAATACCTTTTAATGTCTAAATTAATATATATAATATTATATTTATGAAATAATAAAATAACAAATTAAGTTGTCATAGTTACTTATTTTTAATTTTTGAATAATATATGAAATAATAAAATATACTAAAATTCTACTTAGAATTATTTATCAACAGTAATTATTTTATTATCACTTTTAAATTTAATACATTTACCACAAGTATCCTTTTTGACTTTTTTTTTATTGACAAAATTGAAAATAGTATATCAAAATAATTTCATACATACATACAACTTTTATTATAAATTTTAATCTATATATTATTATTATTATAGGTGTGATATGTGGAATATAGGGCTCAATTAAACAATGATAATATAGTCAATATAATGCTAGGCGGAGTTGTAAGATCTGATTGTCCAACCTCGAAGAATTTGTTCGAGCCGTTTCTCACACAACCAAACAGTTGTTATGGAATGAAATTGAGGATCCAAATTTTCCACAATGTTAGCATTCAAACTTATAATAAAAATTATTTAGTAGTAATGATAACATTTTTAAATTTAGCTCATAAAATCTTACCTCAAAATCGGCTACTACTACCAGTAAGTCCAGTAAGACTACCAACTGATATTCATCACCCTTCTCTTCAACTTTAAATTTTTGTAGTTGTTCTTCAACTGAAGAACAACTACAAAACTGCTATGGCTAAAATATATAGATTAACAAAAATATATTAATTTTATAAACAACAAGACAATATAAATATTAAATAAATAGCAAGTGTAACTTTCTTGTTTTGTTTATGAAGAACATTCTAAACAGAGGTAGAGGTGGAAGGGTCAGAAGAGTCTTACTCTATTAAGCGACGATTCGGACGACAATGGTAAATAACAACTATAATAAATTTTAATATAATAAAAATCTATATTAATATTATGTTTTAAAAAATTTATAATGATGATTTCTCTATTGAACTAGGTATCCGGCCAGCAGTTGGGCCACCAGTAAACTAGTGAAGAGATAATATTTGCTATGTATAAAATATACTATAGATTCAAATTAAATTAATTTCATAAACAATAAATGAACATAATAACAACACGTTAATTAAGTACACTCAAGTATATTCAAGTACATTTTTAGCTTTCAATTGCAATTCATCACCATCACCAGTATCCTAACTGTTAAGTTAAGGGCTTACACTTTCATTTATTTATATATAGTTTTTAAAATATACATAACATATTAGTCCTTTTTATTTATATCCATTCACTATTACAATTATAAACAACCATGGCCACTTTATTTATTATTTTTAAAAAATTTAGAAATTTAGAGAAATGTCCCATTATATTTTCTTTACACTTGAGAAAACTAGGGAAAATTAGAAAAGGATCTCTTTTTAGAGGTATATAGAACAAATTTATTTATGTAAAGAAGTTTTTTTATTATGAAACTCCTATTTCAACCCTTCTATATGAAAAGTTGTTTCCAGAAAAATAAATAAACGTCATTGTAAAACCAATATATTCCATGCGATTATTATAATCTAAAACAATTAGATACCTATATATCTCTATAAAATAAAATTTTGAAAAATGTTTCATTTATAAATTTGATTATTCAATGGATTAGAATATTAAAATTTACAAAACTTTAGAAATTGATAGAACAAAAATGATCTATGTTGCCCATTAAAATAGGCAAAATTGACAGAAAATATAAGTGTAATATTTGATTTTTTCTCTTGGGGTTTATAAGTCAAATAAGACTGCTAATTATAATAAATATAATAACTAATAATACATAAATTTAAATCATGAAACATATATTTATAATACAAATATTCTGAGTATAGATTTAGATCAACTTACAATATAATCCTCTCAATATATCTTATTTATTAATATTTTATAGAAACACTGCATGAAGTTGATGAAGGTTTGTAAATAATAAATAAATAATCTAGAAAGTTACATAATTGATATATAATTATTTTTCATTAGAAGTTATTGAAATATTTGCTATTTGCATAGATGAAGAAAGAACGGTTGTGTTACAGTCATGTCACCACAAATTTTGTAATGTATGTGCAAATAGATTATTAATTGAAAACTTTACATGCCCGTTGTGCAGGACAAATATAATTTAATTTTCGAGCATACAAATGTTACAAATGAGTGTCATTATATCACAGTTTATTATTAAATGAATTATCAAAAATATAATTTTCCCAGTTACCTACCAAAAAATTTGTTAATATTTTTGATTTAAACTATTCAAGTGACTCCGAATTCACCCAGTTTGTTAGCGGCCAAAAATTATTATATCCAAAACGAACTTATTTTATACTGTACCTTCTCAATGTGGGTTTTCATAACAAATTACGGTATATTTTCAATACTTTTTAAATAAGAATAATGGAAATTACGATAATATAAGAATTATATTAGTAAAAACTATAAATATATATCTATATACCTGTGGTATTGGTGGTAACACTGTCTCACTCGTTTTGTATGGTTATGTTTTATGAATGGTGTTTTAATACCTAGCGAAATCCTCCGTGTTAATAAAATGACGGTTAATTTTTACCAACAACGGCAACAACCAAATTGTTCTTTATTTTCCTGAGTCTAACACGGCCAGATTCAACATAACGTTTGGTGACGAAGATTCGAGTTGAATAACGTGTGTAAGGGCGCTCAGGTAGTGAGTTTCGTGGTACTATGAAAAATTTCTTTACTCAGTTTGAGGCATTCAATGTCCATACCATATACACATACTTGTGCACAACATTGGCACAAGGTAGGTAAAATGGATAAATAGGTTTGACAATTTTTTAGTGACTATGAATGTATCTAGTGATGATCACAAAGTTGCATATTTGTTGCACTATGTGGGTAAAAAAGTATATGATATACATTTATCATTAGAGCATACTATACTCTATTCCATTTAAGTCTGGAAAAACTCGTGCATGAATGTATGCTGCCCGAAAGGCTGGAGCGCTGTCATTGGCTACAATTATCGGCATCTGTCGATACTCGTCACTTTTGGGTGGCCACCGCCGTGTATACAGACGTTTATAATAATAATAATAACAGCAGCTGCGGAATAAATATTATACATGTTATACTCTGGATGTTATACCCGCGCACACGTATAGGTACATATACCTATTATAGGTACCCATTGTTATTACGTATTATTATAAAATCTTACTTGCACTTGTTTTGGTTTAAATAACTTAAATACTCATATTCATACTTACGAAAATAAAAAATATTTTTATTACAAAAAGTATAAATTTCATATATACGAATATTATAAAAGTCAAAACTGTATAATATAAAATTTACAAATTACAAAAAAAAAACCGCCGTGTATATCACGGAGTTCGTATGTACCTACGTGGATTATATCGCAGTGTTCATAACGGATGTGAAGTATATCGCTGTAGTAGGTACGTACGCGAGTGTGGTGTGTTCAGTGTTGTGGTAAGGCACAAAGGTCATGCTGTATATAACAATGTATTGCTGGATCGGCGACAACAGCGCCCGCCTCCGGGAGCTCACGTGACACACCTGCATGTACATGAACGCATTTTTGTCTTACATTTTTCCAGACTTATATTGAATAGAGCATAGTATTTCAAGACAAAGCAAATATATCACTGTCACGGCTGTTTTGAGCAGTCATTTCGAACCTATGATAAATTGTGATTATGAAATATACAATTTCCGACAAGCTTAGCAACACATAAATGAAAACTTATTGCAATTTTACGCTATACTATTAAAGCTCAGTCAAAACTGTAATTTTGTTGACCGGAATGATGAAGTTAAATCATTTTGCACAATACCAATTCAAAACTTAGATGTTTCGCTCTTCAAGAACAACCAACATTAGAACGTTTATTATCAAGGGGAACCACATTAGAAGCAATTGACTATCAAACCAGGATGATCGAATCAACATAAGAGGCTGTTCCCGTTCTAGCAAAAAATAACAATAAACAAATACGTCAGCAAACAAAAAAGGTTTGTAGAAACTGTGGGAATAGTTAGCACAGTGAGGGACGTAGTATATGTTCTGTAGTGAAAGTTGAATGTAATTTTTGTAAAAAAGGGCCATTTTGCAAAAGTCTGTCTATTAGCTCATAACAAGTCCCATGTTGTAAAACAATTGAACAAAGTTACACTTCAGTAGAACTCAGTCGAAAGAGATAACAGTAGTAGTGACGATTCACAAACAGGATACATTTTTGCAACCAACACAATGTCGGGATACAGTAAACCAAAGTAGGTCACGAAAATTCTGGTAAACAATCACCCAATTAAATTTATAATAGATTCAGGGTCAGAAGCAAATTTAACTAACCATTCCAGTTTTTTACCACATTTAGGGAAGCCTGCCGTGAAGTTACACCCAACAAACATACACATTTTTGCGTTTGGATCCAAGGTAGCACTACATTTAATAGGAAAGTTTTTTAGCACATATAAGCATAGTGATAATATTAAAATTAATGTAGAGACATTTGTTACCCGTGATAACACGGAATCACTTGTTAGTTATAAAACAACACGTGATTTGGGTTAGTCAGTTTCTAAAGCTTTTTATGGAAGTGGAAAATTTAAAAAACTACCAAGTACATCTACACATTGACAAAAATATTCAACCAGTTTCTCAAAAACATCGCCGTGTGCCTTTTCATCTTCAAACAGCGATCGAGAATAAACCGGTTCGCCTGGAACAAGCTGGTTCTGACTAAGATGTCTGACTAATTGCCTTCATAAAGAAGGCAATTAGTCAGACATCTTGGGTATCGTCCATCGTTCAGGTCCCAAAATCAAACAGTTTAACTGACTCAATGTGTGTTGATATGCGTGCTGCTAACATGAAAATAACATTGAACACGAGCGCCATATCACTCCAACCATTGATGACATAATTCTTCAACTCAATGGTTCTTCGGTTTTCAGTAAGGTTGATCTGAAGGACGGGTATCACAAATTATCACTGGCTAATGATTCTACAATGATTACAACATTTTCCCCTTATGTTGGGATTTTTCGATACACCCGTCTTAATTTTGGTATAAATGCAGCAGCAAAATTATTTCAGGATGTTATACGTCAAGTTGATCAAACATATCAGGAATTATGAACATTAGTCATGATATACTTATTCATGGAAAAACATTACATTTGCACAACAAGTCCCTTATAACAGTTCTTGAGAGTTTGGAAAAACATAACCTAACACTCAATAACGACAAATGTTGCTTCTGCTAACACAAAATACATTTTTTTGGATATGTGTTCTCGGGAACTCGAATAACACCCGATGAGAAGAAAGTTGAAGCATTTAAAAGTTTAAAACCACCTACTACACCATCTAAAATTAGAAATTTGGTCGGAATGCTGAATAACGTGGGAAAATTTTTGCCAAGTTTGGCAACTAACACAAAAATGCTTTGTGACTTGATCAAAATCCTAAAAGATTGGATTTAGGATAGAAAACATGAGTTTTTTTTTAAACAGCATAAAAGTCAGTTAAAAAATGCAAGCCATTTGGCCTATATTGATATCAATAAATAGACGCACCTCCATGTTGATGCAAATCCGGTCGGTCTTGGTGCCATCCTTTCGCAACTAGATACTATAATTGAGACACGTTTGTTATTTCGTATGGTAATAGTAGTTTATCTGATGTGGAGAACAGATACAGTCAAATAAAGCCCAAAATTTTGGTAGTACATTGGGCTTGTTAACATTTTCATCTATATATTTTTGGTACCACTTTCATAATGTACATAGACCATAGACCTTTTGTCAGTATATTAGAAAATCCAAAGTTAGTCACCAGTGCCAGGATAGAGCGTTTATGTTTCAAAATACAACAGTAATGTTTTCATGTTATATATCAGAAGAACATTAACAATCCTTCTGACTATTTTTCAAGACATCCTATTTCTATGAGTATAACTATAAATAGCGTAGAATGTTATGTACACATTATAACTAAAAATGTTACTCCCGTTAAACCATCTTTTAGTAAGGTACAAAAGGAAACATTAGTGGACCCATTGTTGCAAAAGATAGAAGCTTGCCTGAGAGGTGAAGATGACTGGCATAACCTTCGACAATATAAAACCATCAACATGAAGTAACAGAATACAATGGGATTATTCTACGTCAAGACAGGTTAGTGATACCAAAAGTTCTACAACAAAAAGTGATTAACATAGCCCATCAAGGACACATGGGCATAGTTAGAACTAAACAACTGGTGAGAACGAAATTATGGTTCCAAAATTTGGATTCAATGGTGAAAAATTATATTCCTTGTAAAGATGTTATACCGTCTACTACCCATGAACCAATTGTCATGACCAAAAAACAGGAGTACCGTTTGATAATGTGGCTGTGGATTTTGCTGGACCTTTTCACAATGGTCAATACATTTTCCTCATTACAGATGAATACTCTAGGTTTCCTCTAGTTGATGTGGTGCCATCTATAAGTTTTAATAGTATTAAGCCTATATTACCTAAATATTTCTCTATCTTTGAGGTGCCCATGAAGCTCAAATCTGATAATGGTCCGCCTTTAAATGCAAAGAATTGTCTCTGTTTGTGGAGGTTTAAAGATATCTCAGCATCGCATTACATCGTTATGGCCTCAAGCCAACGGTCAAGCTGAATGTCTAGTAGAAACAATAAAAAAATTTACGTTGCACTTTGATTGAGAGTCAAGATTTTACATCAAGTTTGGAAACTTACCTACTTAACTATCGATCAACACCACATCCAAGTACCGGGAAGTCACCGTTTGAATTAGCGTTTTAGAGGTCAGTTAATAATCTTTTAGCCAGCTTGCCTTTTAAAGTTACAGCAGAAGCACAAGAAGCTATTTTGGTAGACAAAAAAAATAAAGATAAAGTGAAGGAGCACATAGATCAAACTAAAAATGATTCTCACCATTCAATCAAAGTTGGTAATACAATTCTATGCAAATAGTTAAAAAAAAACTCTCCAACACTATTTTATAATCCAGATCCTTTTCTAGTAGTTTCTGTCAATTGATCATAAGTTACTGCTAAGAGAGGAAGCCAATAGATCAAACGATATGCTTCATTATTCTAGCAAGTGAATTTTGGTGGTGTTAAAAGCCAAACTCAGAATATTTGTTTTCTTATCGCAGCGCCAGATTCAAAAATAAATACTCAAACTCAGGATAGGTCTGGGCCTCTGTGTTGGTGCTAAACATTAACCAGCCAGCCCCAGAAAGAATTGCTATGAAACAAAGTATCAGACCGGTGAGAAACCGCCGGCCACCTTTCAGTTTTCAACACTTTGTTTTCTAATTTGTCATAATAGTTTTAGCTTGTTCATTTGATATAATAATTTTTATATCATTTCTATGTATTTATATTTATGTTTGTTCCATATTAACCTGTGGAGGACTGTGGTATCGATGCTAACACCATCTTACTCGTTTTGTATGGTTATGCTTTATGAATGATGTTTTAGTACCTAGCTAAGTTCTCTCGTGTTAAATAAACGGTTTTTATCAACAACGGCAACAATTAAAGTGTTCTTCATTTTCCTGAGCCTAACAAGGTCAGGTACAATATAACAATACATACTTTTTCTAGGATTTAATTGATATTCCAAAAATAATAATATTTTCTAAGTAAAAATTTAAAAGGTACCTACATAATATAATAAAGTAAGATCTTGTCCATTTTCACCCATTAACACCCGTTATAAAAATTATCAGTATTAATACAACTCATATATTTTATAATATAAAACAAAATCGTTAATATTAAATATGTAATCATGGTAATTGGAAAATTAATAAAAAACTAGATTAATTTTTCTGTATAAAATATTCATCAATGTTACATCCTTCTTTAGGACAAATTATTAAAGTCGTAATTGTTTCAAGGACATAAGTGATTTTAAAGTAAATAATTTATTCTATATTATATCAATTTATTATTACACAATTATACAAAAAATATTTTTTAATGTTGGAATTTCTTTTTACATGTTACTACGAGTAAAACCTATCCCAGAAAATGAGGAATACCTAAACAAAATTGGATGTCAATTAGGTGAACTGTTTTCTATTTGGTGCAAATAAAAAAATAAATTTTAGGAATTATATTTAAGATATAGGTAATAGTTAGTATAGATTTGATTGAAATATAATTGATGTATAAGCGTCATTATACTTGGGCTACTTGCTAGCTCAGTAAGTGGATATTGTTACTTATTTAATGTGATATAAATTTATTTTTTAGGAATCACTGAAGTTTTCAGGGCTATAATCTATGTACCTAAACCGTACCTAGGAAGTTTTTATTCATATTTGTATTATCGTAATTATGGTATTTAAGCAGGTGTACCCAAGTGCGATTAGACACAAAAGGACTAGAAACATACAACTTTAGGCCATAATATGTACATGCATTTTCTAAGCCATTTAACACATAAACAATTATTTTACTTGAACTTGTTTTTAAAATATATCGCCAGATAGCACATTTATATACCTATTTTGAATTTTAATTTTAATTACAAACCCACATATACGAATCAAGGTTAAAACATTCGAAAATTGAAGTATAAAATATGTACGGATTAAATATCCATTTAGAATATAAATAATAAAAGGTAGTCTGTACTACTGAAGGTCCAGAATCTCATTTCCGTTATGTCTTAGGAAAATTCCAACCAATTTTCAAAATAATTTAATAACATTAAAACGTCACGCTTAAAGTTCAAAGCTTTCAAAGTTATTATTATAGTATTTTAGATTTTATACTTTATGTCATATTTTAAAGTGCGTGTCCTTGAACTTCAGTAATACTGATTCAGAGAGGTTGTTCAAAAGGATGAAGGCTAGTAAAGTAAAGTTAGTAAAGTAAGACTATTTAAAATAAATAATTTAAAAATTTAAATTTACAAACTGAATTTAACTTTATAAAAAGATATACACAAAAATACAATTATTGTCATAGTTAATTTAAAAATACAGCTAAGTCAAAAAATATTATAAAATTTGATAATGTGCCGTGGAGATCTTACGGGCAAACGTAAAGCAATAAAAAAACTACCAGCGTGGATTTTAAAAATAATCCCAGGTCTTTTGATTTTTCAGTGAACGCAAGCTTGGTCATATATAGTAGGGATGGGCAACTCAATGTAAATAGAGGGCCAATTTTTGAAACTTACAATGATTGCGGGATAGATATAATGTTCACTTTGTATTATTATGTGAAATAAATTCATTAATACTTTTTATGCGTGTGATAAGGAATAATATGTAAGTTTTATATAATATATTTTATTTTAATAAAAAAAAAAATAAAAAGAATTGATTTAGGCGAACGCATGAATTATCAGTTTCCCACCATATTCCTATAGTTATTTTCTTGCAAGTTTATTTAAAAATCGAAACATCATGCATAAGAAAATTAGGTACGGAGAACTTTGAACGGTAACTTTATTTGCAGAAACTAATAAAAAAAATTGAAAACTCTTACTTTATTTCTACACGAAAAAGTATACAGTTACAAACATAAATAAAAATGATATCTTAAATAATAATTGAGGTACGCTAAAAATTCTGAAAAATTGTTAGATATCAGTTACTCCCCACTAATCCGAACACTGCATATTACACGTAATCCATATATTATTGGTTCGCTACATTGAATATAAATTTCATTTGATTTAACTTATTTAGATAAACTAACCTTCCCCCCCACCAACCACAAAAAAATACATTTTTATAATTGAGTGTTCTGTATAATTGATATTGTATAACGATATAGGTAAATTATAGGTAAATAAAAGGATTAGAAACATACAACTTTAGACCATATTATGTACATGCATTTTCTAAAAAAAATTATAATATAATATATTTTATTAATTATATATTTTATTTTTAAGATAATTTATCTAGCATTTATCATATGCGTACATATTCAATATTTAGATTTAATTCGATCCTCTATACGTTATTCTATACTTCTTGGGTCCAAGGGCTTATTTATGGGGGTGAGGGACTTGGAGGATTGATCCCCCTTGCACTTCGGCTCTTTATTTTTTTTAAATTCTGAGCGAAGCGAGGAATGTATTGGTTTTACAATGATGTGTTTCTTTTTTTTTTTTTTTTTTTTTTTTATTTATTTAACAAAAAATTATAACATAAATAGT
>JAIPRL010010042.1:0-16340 GCA_025469235.1 Pemphigus obesinymphae
CTGGTAGTAAATTTGTTAACAGAGAAAAAAAAAAAAAATAAACATCATTGTAAAACCACTAGCTCCCTCGCTACGCTCAGAATCTAAAATAATTTTTTTCCGTAGGTTTTTTTTTATTTGGTTAAATTAATGCACGACTAACGTTATATTAAATTTTTTCAGGTCTTAAAATCTCATTTTACCAACTATTTGGACTTACATACCTCAAAATTGATAATTTTCTCGAAAAAATTTAAATGACTATAAAAAAAAATTTTGACTACGGATTTTTGAGATTTTTCGAATTTACTAAGCATAACGTATATTTAACGCTGTATAGAATTTTCAGATCTAAAAACCGAAAATTACTCTTTTTAGGACCTAGAAATCTTGAAAACTAAAATGTCTATAAATAGCCCAAAATTGCAAAAATTTTTCAAAAATCTTAATTATTATTAATAGATTACTAAATTAAATATTGGATAAAAATTTCAAGATTTTCAAGTCTTTATTTTCGAAATTATGAAGAATTGAAAATTCCCGATTTGACGAAACCGTAAATTTACCGTTTTTTCATCAAATCTTGGTAGTCTTTCCTTACGCATTAAAAAACTATTGAGAAAATAGCAAAATGACCTCTTTAAAGTACCAACTAGATGAAATTTGCTACCGGAAACCATGTAAGCTTGTATAGATCGGAACACTCCTTCTGGTAGTAAATTTGTTAACAGAGAAAAAAATAAATAAATAAACATCATTGTAAAACCATTAGCTCCCTCGCTACGCTCAGAATCTAAAATTTAAAAGTGATATAGTTTAGTATAGTAAAAATGTTTTACAGCATATGGATGTTCAAGTAGTGGATAATTATTTATAGGTTTAACTATGGTATATTTTATGGATTTTTTTCTAATTAAAACAATTCAATTTAATTAAAGGTTTAATTATTTTTGCGTTATTATTTATTCATTTTAAATTTAAAATTTTAAATATTGAAATTTTAGTTTTATAAATGGTATATTACAAACAATTTTCTGTGACACGCATACAGTTTTATACAAAATGTAAACGGTTAGTTCCAATTTAAACGTCATGGTTAGATATGAGGGGATAAAATAATAGTCGTAATTTAGGAACTTTGTCAGCCATTGTATACCTAAACTTCCTAATACTTTCCATACTTCTACTGGTACTCTATTCGGTCCCACCGCTTTCTTATTTTTCATTTTTCTCATAGCACTCCACACTTCCTCTTCCCTTATTAAATCCACCATACCCAAATTCCACTCTAACCGATCAATTGCCTCTCTCGGAAATTCCTCATTTAATAATCCCTCAAAATAGTCTTTCCATCTCTTTATCACTTCCTTTTCCTCTGTTAACACCCTCATATCCTCATCTTTTATACACCGAACATTTCTAAAGTCCCTGGATTGTTTTTCTCTTTCCTTAGCCAGCCTGCACACTTCTTTTGCTCCTTCTTTAGTTCCTAACCTCTCATACAACTCGTCATATTTCTCTAATTTAGCTTTACTCACTGCACTTTTTGCTGCTTTAGATAAACGTTTATACTCTACCGAATCCTCCCTCACTCTGTTTTTCTGCTATTTCTTAAACTGTATTTTTTTCTTTGATATTATCTCCTGTACTTCTTCTGCCCACTACCATGTTTGCTTATCTTGTGGCATATTACCTCTACTCACGCCCCCGATTTCCTTAGCAACTTTCTTAATATCCTCTGCTACTTTTTCACACATTTCGTTTATATTCCCTTCCATGTTTCACATCCCTGTCCCAATTAGCTTTCTTGTAAATACTTTTTCATTTTCACCCGTTAGTTTTCACCACCTAATCTTTGGTTCCTTAACTATATTTTTCTTTTTATACACCCTCTTTTTCCTACACCAAATATCCATAACCATTAACCTATGTTGTGCTGTCACACTTTTCCCCGGGATTACCTTACAGTCCTTACACTGTTTCAAACCCCCTCTCTTCCACATAAAATAATAAATTTGTGATTTGTGCCCTCCACTCTTATAAGTTATATAATGCTCTCCTCTCTTCCTAAAATAAGTGTTCACAATTGCTAATTCATACGCTGACGCAAAGTCAAGTATTTTTTCACCAGCCTCATTTCTTTCTCCATACCCCTACTCTCCGTGCACTATATCATAATCTATTCTATCACAGCTTACATGTCCATTCATATTCCCACCAATTACAATATTCTCATTTCCTTGTACTCCTTGCATTACTTCATCCATCTCTTGCCAGAACTCCTCTTTCTGACTTTTCTCACATCCCACTTGTGAAACATATGCACTTACTATATTTAATACCTTATCCTCTAATATTACTCTCACTAAAATAACCCTATTACTTTTTCTAATCACTTCTACCACTTTTCCTTTCATTTCTTCATCTAATACCCCTACACCATTCCTTGTACTAGTCCTTCCTGAATATATGATTTTATACCCATCACTAATTTCTCTTACTTTCTCCCCTTTCCACTTTGTTTCTTGCACACAACAAATATTCACATTCCTCCTCTTCAAAATTTCTGCTAACAGCACAAAAGCAAAGCAAAAAAAAAAAAAAAAATCCAAAAAAAATAACGTCCGGTAAAGTGTACTTATACCAAATAAAATATTCTGTATAAAACAAGCTAAATCAGGAGCATTTGATTAAAATTTTCCCCAAAAATTTAGAAATCTCTTTTAAAAAAGGAAAATAAGCTATAAAAACAAAAGTCGTCAAGATACAAATGATGGAATTGATTCATAGTATCCTTATCGATATATTATTATTATTTTTAATTTAAGAAGAAAGATCAATCATTGCATTCAAAAGCCTATTCTGAGTGAAGCTTGGTATATTAATCTAATTAAAAAAAGTTATTTATGATAACTTTATTTTATTACTTTCCCTGAATGTCTAAAATATTTTTGTCAAAAAAGGTAGTTTTTCCTTTTTTAAGTAATAATTACTTGAATATCGAAAAGTTATATCTTCAAAGTAGCAACTAAAATTAATTTGTAATCAAAAAATGTTTATTTAAAAATACCTCAACACGACTCCTTCAACCCAAAAAAATATTTACAGACATAAAAAAAACACACCTTTAAGTAATTTCGCCTAGAGTCTAAAAGGTCCTTTGCGTACATTTCCCCCAAAAATCGAGAAATATGCATAAAATATGATACAAACAACAAAATATTATATAACCTCTAAAAAGATTCAATATTAAATATATTAATATATATAATATAATATTTAGAACTAAAATATGTCAAAATCTAAAAATCCAATATCTAATCATAAGATATGTTATATAATCTATAACATAATATATTGAAATTCTATACAAACATCAAATGTATGTATACTGTATATCAAGTATATAAATAAACAACTTTTAAATTAAAATTGTACCTAATACAAAATACGTATTAGTTAATATTAATACGTAAATAAATAAATTATTAAATTTAAAATTAAATTTAAATTTAAATAATTAATACGTAAGTAATTTTAAAGACTACAAATATTTTATAAAAAGAACTCAATACAAATAAATAAAATTTTAAATGTATAAAAATTACAAAATATATTAATAAAGTATAGATTTTAAGCCAAGAGACTAACCTATTATTTTTACAATAATATATGTAGAGGACATTTTATTAATATGTACTAAGTGTTAATGAAAACTACATCTACTTAAAATTATTGTTATAAATAGAAAAAATGTAATGCCAAGAAGATAAAATTTTCATCAAATAATTACTGTAACAAAATATTGACATGATAAAATTAAACTTTATTTTATCAATTTTGGTACCTAATTCACAATAAAACTGAGAGATAAGGAAAACTAACGATATTAATGGAAAATGATTAGATATGACTCAAAAAAGAATACTATCAACTTTGCTCAGAATTGTTTTTTGAATTAAGCACCTAGGTATTTCATACAACAGTCCTAATAGATTCAATATCAGATAATTGTTACAAATCACAAATGTATACAAAATAATAAAAAAATAAATATAGGTGACTTTCCTGATATCTCGGGAATGGCTTGGGCTAAGGGACTTGGTTTTCTGGGCTTTGGCTTCACAAAGACCCACAAAACAATGAATAAAAATGTAGGTAAGTCTTAAGCAGTGGTCGAATCGGAAAAATAGAAGAAAGGGTACTATCAGGCTTTTAAAAAATGAGCGTCCCTCCAAACTATATAACTCGTATACTGTAAAATATTATTAGTGGGGGTGTTGTCAAAATATTTCAAAATAGTAAAAAAGCTCCGTCTCCCTGCGCATCCCTCAATTCGAGCTTAAGAATCTTAAGTAAGTTTTAAGTACCAATATACATTTTAATACTCATTAACATATTGCATACAGTTTTTAGTATAATATATAATCGGACGAAGGAAGGATTCTCGATGTGAGTCGTGAAGATACCAATGAAATAAAATAATGTATATAGGACACAATCATCAAAACGTTCTACTATTGGGTATTGGTATGTACATACCATTTTTAATAAAAATAAACTTTTCATATCTATATATATAAAAATGGAGCCAAAAATGTATAACCATTCATCAATTGAGAACGGCTGGGCCGATTTGGCTCAAATTTTTTTAATTGTTCGTAATTGCTAAGAGAAGGTTTTTACGAAAAAAATTTTTGAAAAACCCTTTTTATAAAATTTTTTTTTAAATTTTGATGATTGATTTTTTGAGTTTCAGAATGTTTTTTCAAATTGAAAAAGCTAGCTTTAGCTTATTAAATTGTCCATATGATATAATTAATCGTTACAATGGGGCCCCCGGCCAACACCAAAAAAATGGAGAAATATGTCGTGTATTGAATATTAGGTATTAATATTATATTTAACTATATAAAGTAAAGTTTAAATTTTGTAAAGTGATAATTTTCGTATCGTTTTTATTCCGTTCGATTTTATTTAAAACCGTAAATACCCTCTCCTTATATAGAACGCAATAGTCGATAGTAGAGATAAAATTTAGGTTTTATCTATATGAAATATGATTATTCGATTATTACGACTTTATTTTCCATTTTCCGTTGTTGGCGTTACCAGAAAAACTGCGTGAGTAGAATTTTATTTTATTTTATTTTATTTTACTAATTAGCAATCATTTATGTAATACCTGCATTTCTGATAACATGAATTTTTAATTAATCTAATTATTATTAGAAAAAGTAAATGCCAATTATGTTTAAATTTTTTGTTGTCATAGTAAAAAAACAAATTAAAAATTGTCCATCCATGTATAATATTGCTGACATAAAAATAAAAATTAAAAAATATTATTATTATAATTAAAATTTTAACGTGGGTTTACTACATGGGCTTAACAACCTTATTACGCTCCCATAATTCCAACAACAGTGGTGGCCGAATGGGTTATAATGTCATTTAAAGAGTGGTGAACCGTCATGGTTCGAATTCGCCCAAGGTATCAAATCTTTTTTGCAGTTATTTTTAAGAGTATTTTCTTTTCAATAGGATTAATCAAAAACGACTTTGTTATTTTTTGGAGAGAATTTTTTCCTTGACTAATGCCTCCTATTAGAAGATCAAACATTTGACGACGTACACATAATGCAATAATTTGTGAGAATGTCCGTTATAATCGAACGCAAGAGCAACGTACAGAAGCAAATGAATTGAGACGTGCTCATATTACATAGGTTCGCGCTGTACAAACACCACCTCAAATTCGACAATATGGTAATAGAAAAAGAATAAGTTCAAATGTAGCCTTCAATCGCGCTGCTTTCGAATACGATACCGCAATCGCCTACAAAGATCTTTGCTGTGTTGATATCGGTTCATTGTCTATCGTATGCCACCATTGCAATGCATTGAAGTTTGGGGTAATTAGTTGATATAGTTTTAACAAATAAGAAAGAGGTATGCAAATTTTAAAATTTTAAATTATATTATTAAAAGTTATCATGTATATATTTCAAAAAATCTTAACATTAAATATATATTTACTTAAAACATGTTTTCTGAATATACAAACTACCACAAAAATCCCTTAGATGACGTTGAAATAAATGTATCTTATTATAACAGTGTTCCCGACACCCTTCATTCCGGAGTTATAGCAATATAAAAATTAATTGATTTTCACAAAATCGTATTTAGAGTTCCGTAATAATTAAATAAAAACCCGTACAATGACATAATATAAACCCAGTATATAGGTTATTATAGACATTTTTGGTCAGAAATTAAATAGATGTATTTTCATTCGTTATAATTTTCAAGCAACAGCCATGGTCTTTTAAACATTATTCTTTCAATGTATGCTATCATTTTTGACGATGAATCATATAAAACTGACTATTATTGTAAAAATATACTGAGCTTAATGTAAAAAATTTCAAACTTATTTTAGTATAGCTGAGTGTGTATTTTGTATAATGATCAATCTTATTCTTCGATAATTTGTATCATAATTACTTACGATGAACTAAAACATTCTCTGTAAAATCAATTGATTTATTAATTTAAAAACTATCATTATTCAATAGGTATAATTAAACTTAAGAAATTTATTAGTAATTTAAAATAAAAATTAATATGTTTTGTACAATATGATTATAAAGTAACAACTAGTTTTAACTGTAGAACGTCACCAGGTTAACATATATAATATATTTATAAGTAAAATTAATAGATTTTATGAAATATATCAGATGATGAATTACGGTTGTCACTTGTTGTTACTCATATTTTTTTTTGATGTCTTTCTGCACATATTTTGTTTAATAGGTATATTATATTTAATTAATTCATAGTTATTTGTTTTACTTTATACAAAAGATTGAATATTTTAAAAGTATTATTTTTGCCTAGCTTGAGATACATTGTTTTTACTCAATTACGTTTTACCACGGCAAATCATAGAATTTAATCAATTTTAGAAATTCATTGAATATAATTTTTAATATTAGTTTTATTCAGTTTTTAGATATAAATTCTCCGAGGGTAATTTAGATACACTTTGGATACATATAAAAAATATAACTAGGTATTTATAAAGAATTTTAGTTGACGATACTTTGCTAAAAATTGTTTATTGAAATTAGTGAGTTCTCCTATATGTATTAACATTGAATCAATCTGATATCCTAGGACATAGGGCATGCTAATCTATGAATTAAATTAACAAGGATATGTACAAAGCGTTGTTAATACTTTGTAAGCGATATTATTAAAATACATCATGTATACATTTTAAACAAATTTTCAATTAAATATTTTATACATTTTTAAAACATTATTTCAAAAAGACTTAACATTAAATATATATTTACTTAAAATATATAATAACTATCACAAAGATAATGCTGAACCAAAATGTATCTCATTAGAACATCAAAAAATATTCATTTTGGAGTTAATAAAAATAAAAATAATTTGACAAAATACTCATTTAGAGTTTCATAATAAATAAATAAAATAAATTTTTATAAAGATATAAAATAAACACATTATATGGGTTATTGTGTAACAGTAATTGAATAGCTTAAATTTGATAATATGTAATAATTTTTAGTCAAAAGCTATGGTTTTATTGAACATTATTCATTAAATTTATTATATAAATGTTGACGATGAATCGTATATAAATTAATATTATTGTAAAAATTTACTGAGCTTAATTTAAGAAATGTACTATGTATTTTAGTCTAGCTGAGTGTGTATATTGAAATATGATCAAACTTATTTTTCCATTATTTGTACTATTATTACTTACGGACAGAATCAGCTCCCCCTGTAAATATTATAAAATATTACAATATTAATAAATATAAGTATAATTAATTATATTTTTCTATAAGAAATTATGTTAACGATAATTTGCTAAAAAATATATAAAAATAAATACCCATTTTCTACAAAATAATTTGTTTTTATTTAACAAATACGTATTTCGAAAACAATGTTCTCATCTTCAGTGTTAAACAACTACTCAGTCGTTCGGCGCGTATACATTCCCTTTTATAGAACAGATGACGTCATTTATCGATGAACCCCCGCCATATGGTATCGCCGTGTGCTTATCGATCGATGAGTCATATCGATCATTATAATGTTTTTATTAATTATTTTGGTAACAATTTTAATAAGTTATTTTGTAGTGGATTTAGATCCCAGTTTAACAAATTATTTTTATTCTTTGACATTTCTATTGCTTCCCTTATGTTTATTTCTTGATTATTTTTTACTTGTTTTAATAATTGTATTGTTTGTATATTATGGTTTTCCTCTAATACGTGTTCTGATATTGGTGATTTGTTTGTTTCTTGATTTTTAATATTCCTAATGTGTTCCTTAAACCTAATTCTACAAGTAACTCAACACCAAAAAACAAAAAATTGCTAAAAAATGTTTATTAAAATGATTGAATTCAACTAGATGTATTAGCATTGAATCAATGTGATACCCTAGA
This sequence comes from Pemphigus obesinymphae, assembly GCA_025469235.1. Taxonomy (NCBI): domain Eukaryota; kingdom Metazoa; phylum Arthropoda; class Insecta; order Hemiptera; family Aphididae; genus Pemphigus; species Pemphigus obesinymphae. Next base: position 8,486 of record JAIPRL010010042.1, read on the forward strand.
ATATAGGGCATGTTAAATCATATATGTGATTAACAAGCTAATGTACAAAGCGTTGTTAATAATTTATAACCAATATTATTAGAAGACATCAAGTATACATTTTAAACAAAATTTCAAGTAAATATTTTATAACTATATAAAACATTATTTCAAAAAGTCTAAACATTAAATATATAATTACTTAAAACATGTTTACTGAATATAATAACTACCACAATAATTACTTAGATAATTAGAACAGTTTTCTTTAAACCATTCATTCCGGAGTTATAGCGAAATAAAAATAAATAGATTTTGACAAAATATTTATTTTGTGTTCCGTAATAAATAAATAAAATCTCGTATAATGACATAGTATAAACACAGTGTATAGGATATTGTTATATTTTACAACAGTAATTGAATAGCTGTAATTTGATTCGTTACAATTTATAAACAATATGTAATCGCTCAATCCAACTTATAAGTAATCGTACGAAGTTTGAGAATCTCGAGCTACAACATCAAATAATGGTTTACCAACAGGTAGACCTAACAGTACACTGTTACAGAAACCATTAGAAAACTATTATCGGCACCATGTTTAGGTGCCGCCATCTAGTGTAACCTCGACGATCGAACGGTACTCGCCATTTAGGAGTGATACCTACAACCATAATTTACGAAAATTATGCGCCGAGACCAAATAAACAACAACAGAGGGCGTGGATCGACGACCACGACCTAAAGCAGACTTTTACAACAGAAATAAAAGAACTCCGGATCCTGACCATGGGGAAACGAAGGAGGAAATTGAGAAAAATAATTGACCATAGCAAAGGACTCATTCAAAACGAAAACGACCAAAGGTATCATTGGAAAACACGAAAAATATCCGAACCGCAAATGTAAGCCGGGTGCAGGAGGCATAAATACTGGTCGATTTTTGAGCTATCATTACCTAATTACCAATTTCATTTACTTTTTATTTTCATTTAAAAAGATTTAAAATCGGAAATCTTTTACACTGCGATATGTGAATGTAGCCATAATGCTTTATAATAGCGGCATATCACTCTACCTTCGCCTTCTACTCTTTATACATATCCCCTGACTGCTACTTCTGTAAGTTATGTTAGTTCCCTCCTCTTGGTCACTACTTCTGTATATTATACCGACCTCCTCTCTCAGGGACCAATACTTTTGTAAGATAAGTCACTTCCTTCCACCTACCCTTTCCCCATTCACCAGGATTACACGGACCATTTTCGCATCGTCATCTATCTCCGGAATTCGAGGTGTTCGACCACGCGCTGACTAGGACATGTAGACACGGACCGGTCGTTCCAATCGGACTACTATTATATGCGACGTGGGAGCCGTATCCGGTAAAAATGGATAGATTCGACCCACGAATCAGCATGTGAATATTATCGTATATTGTCCAAAATATACATATGTACATTTGTAAATATAAACTGAAATAAACTATATTTTGTAAACCGCCCCCTCCCAACCCCCAAAATATCTCGCACCAATGAATCCCTACCAGGAACGACAGGCGTGAGCAACTCGCTTCTATAACTAGGGTTATAGGAAACGTCCCTCCTGGCCGTGGGGTTCTAGGATAAACCTTGTATCATAACCCTCCGGTGAAACCCCGCCTATATTTTGTAAAATAAAACTATTCTATATTGATGTAAACTGTAAACGTTGATAAAATAAAAAAGGTGTGAACTGTATCGTCGGACTCCTTTAATTCCGAGACCCCAAGAAGTCTTACTGTATCAAATAGCTATGGTATTATTGAACATTATTCTTTCAATGTATTTTATAAATTATGACGATGAATCAAATATATCTGACTATTATTAAAAGAATATACTGAACTTAATTTAAAACACGTCAAACGTATTTTAGTATAACTGAGTGTATATTTTAAAATACAATCAAACTTATTTTTCCATTATTTGTACCATTATTACTTACGGACAGAACCATCTTTCTCTGTCAAATTAATTGATTTATTAAGGTATAAACCATATTTATTGAATAAGTATAATTAAAAATAAGAAATTCATTAGGTAGTAATTTAATAAACTTAAAAAAACTTAATATATATAATAAAATATTACAATATTAATAAATATAAGTACAATTAATATGTATTATAGAATATGATTATAAGTGACAAATAGTTTTAACTGTAGGGTGTCACCAGTTTAACAATATATATAAGTAAAATTAAAAGATATTATTATAAAAATTCTATGATGAATTACAGTTGAAATTTGTTGTTTCTCATAATATCTTACTGAATTCTCTCAGCATATATTATGTTTAATAGGTATATTATATTAATTTTAATATATAATTATTTGTTTTATTATATAAAAAAGATTGCAACCTTGAAAATTTTTATTTCAATCTAGCTTGAGATTTATTATTTTAACAGAATTACTTTTTACAAAGGCAATTCATAGAAATTCACAGATTTTAATTTATATTATTATTTTAATTTAGTAATTTATATTCAAATTCTCCGTAGGTAGATATAGATACTGTTTAATTACTAATAAAAATATAATTAATAATGTATATAGATTTTTCTAAAGAAATTAAGATTACAACATTTTGCTACAAATTGTATTTTGAAACTTATAAATTATATTAGATGCTTTAGCAATGGAAAAACTAGGATCACCTAGAACCTAGAGCTTGATAAATTATGTATGCTATTATCAAGTAAATGTAAAATCTATGTTTACAATTTGTAACTGCTTTTATAAAAAAACATCTTGTATACATTTCAAACAAATTTTCAGTTAATTATTATATAACTTTATATATCATTATTTCAAAAAGTCTTAATATAAAATATATATTTATTTGCAACAAATATACTAAATACATTATCTAACACAATAATAACTTAGAAGTCGCTGAACTAATATGTATCTCATTAGAATAAGTTCCTAACACCATTAATTCCAGAGTTAATGCAAAAAATAAGTAAATTGATTTTAACAAAATACTTATTTAGATTCTATAATAAATAAGGAAATAAATTATAGAAGCTCGTAAAATGGCATAATTTAAAAGTAGTATATTGGTTATTGTGACATATTATATCAGTGATTGAAGATCTTTAATATTATTCGTTATAATTAATAAGCAATAGTTATTGTTTTATTAAATATTATTTTTTCAATATATTGCATAAATGTTGATGATGAATCATATAAAACTGAATATTATTGTAAAAATGTAGTGAGTTAAATTTAGAAAATGTCAAATGTATATTAGTCTAGCTCGGTATGTATTTTCAATATGATTAATCATAATTTTCGATTATCTGTACCATAATTACATACCAATATAATCTTTAACCTCTGTAAAATCAATTGATTCAATTATTTATAAACCTAATTATTGAATAGGTATAATTAAAGTTATGAAATTTATTACTAATTAAAAATAAAAATTAATGTGTATCATAGAATATGATTATAAGTAACAACTTGTTATAAGTGAAGGACTTTACTAGGTTAACAATATACATTATATATTATTAAAAATATCCTATGATGAATTACGATTGAAACTTGTTGTTCTTCATAATATTTTTTGAAGTCTCTCCACATATGTTTTATTTAATAAAAATATTATATTATATTGAGTTTAATTCATAATTATTTGTTTTACAGTACACTAATAATTGATAATTTATAATGTTTTATTTTAATCCAGCTTGCGATACTTTGTTTTTACAGAATTATGTTTTACAACGGCACTTCATAGAATTTAATCGTTTTGTGAAATTTATTGATTAAAATTTATAATTTAATTTTTATTCAGTTTTTTAGATTTAAATTCTCCGAGGGTTTATTTAAAAAAAATATAACTAGGTATATAGTTATATAGATATTTCTATATAACATTAGGTTGACGATACTTTGTTAAAAAATCTATATTGAAAAGGGTGAATTATCCTAGTTGTATTATATATATTGTATAAATCTATCTGATATCCTTGTGCATAAGGCATGTAAAATTATGTATGTGATGCAAGGAAATGTATTAAACGTTCTTAATAATTTGTAACCAATATTATTAAGAACATTATGTATACATTTCAAACAAATTTTCAATTAATTATTATATAACTTTATATATCATTATTTTAAAAAGTATTAATATAATATATATATTTATTTGCAACATGTATACTAAATACATTCTCTAACACAATAATAACTTAGAAGTCGCTGATCTAATGTGTATCTCATTAGAATAGGTATCTAACACCATTAATTTCGGAGTTAATGCAAAATATAAGTAAATTTTTACAAAATACTTATTTAGATTCCGTAATAAATAAATAAAAAATCTATGTATAATGCCATACTATATACTCAGTATATTGGTTATTGTGACATTTTACATGAGAAATTGAATAGCTGTAATTTGATTAGTTATAATTTTTATACAATAGCTATTGTCTTACTGAGTATTATTCTTTCAATGTATTGCATAAATATTGACAATGAATCATATAAAACTAAATATTATTGTAAAAATGTACTGAGATTAATTAATTTATAAAATAGTAAAATGTATTTTAGTCTAGCTGAGTGTGTGTTTTGAATATGATCATTCATAGTTTTCGATTATGTGTATCACAATTACTTACTATAATTCTTCGCAAACTCTGTAAAATCAATTGATTTATTAAAATATAAAAATAATTATTGAATAGGAATATTTAAACTTAAGAAATTTAATAGGAATGTTCAAATAAAGACTATTAAAAATTATAAAATATTACAATATTAATAAATATATGTAATCTTAATACGTATTATAGAATATGACTATAAATAACAACTATTTTTAACTGAAGGCAGGGCCATATTAGGGGGGGCCCACGGGGTCCGGACTCAGGGGCCCCCATTAAATTTAATTATAAGAGTCCTCCACAAATAAATACATTTAGCAATATGTTTCGTCGTATTTTTTTTTTTTTTTAAATTTCCCTAGTTATTTGATAAAAATATTGTTTATATTTTAGTAAGTTTGACAAGTGGCGTCTTAAGTGTTTGAGTAAACGAATCATTAGATTGAGATTGGTAATTTTCTACCATTCCTTCTTGATTATAAATATAATTACTCATAAACAGTGTCGAGTGATGCATCAGAAATCGTAATAGTTATTTTTATTTCAAAACTAGGATTACTCCATGTACGGTGTATTAACTATTACACTACGTTCGAAACATAGTTTTTATTTACCGGTAAAAATATTACCCAGTGTATAAAAATAATATGCTTTGTTTGCTACTATCTGTGTTTTTTTTTTATATCAATGATTTATATAAACCAGATAGTGTTACTTCGTTCAAGCTAATCGCTAGTACAATAATTCATCTTTTCCCCTAAAATTTATGTAAACCCGTATACATCGCAAATTGGTAAGCGGCGAACGTCGGTGGACACTCGTTAAAATGGTTCTGTGTTCAATCTGCCTACTATTACTATCAGGTAAGCAAATATTTAAAAATAATATTCTAATCTGTTGTTTATAGAGAGCGATTTTTTTAAGTTAATATAATTTTAGTGGATATATAATGTATGCACAACTCCGAAGTACATTTTTATATACATATAAGCATGTTACTACAAATAAAACTAATTAAAAAGTATGAAGTGTAAATATTATCATAAATTAAAAACTATCGATATTTAAACCACTTTGACAAGTTTTTATTTTTATTTTATAATTTAATATTTCGTTATCTATCTACTGCAAATTAGGAAATATGGAACCTTCAGACTTATTATTATCTGCAACAAATCTGGTTAATATATACTCTGAAGATTTGGAAGCATCTTTAGGTAACGGATTACTTCAGTTTAATAGTTTGGTTAATTTACGTAAAAAAGATTGTATAAAAGAAGAAGCGTGGGAATTATTTTTGTTCAGGATACTTTGCGAAGACAATTTAAAAGTTACTTTTCCAAGTATAGACATTGCTTTGCGTATGTACTTGGTATTAATGGTGTCAAATAGTAATGGAGGACGCTCTTTTTCAAAAATGAAACTTATAAAAAATAGATTGAGAACTACAATGACGCAATGTCGTCTAACCAACTTAACCATTTTAAGTATTGAAAGTGATGTACTTAGATCCTTGGACTTTGAAGGTATCATTAAACAATTTTCTATTAAGAAGTCGAGAAAGTGTGTTTATTATAAATAAGTAGTACATAATAATTCTATATAATTCTATTTATATTTTATTTTTATATTTGTATATTAAAAAATAATGTTGTAAATTGAACCAACGTAATTTTTTTTTGAAAAATAGTTTGAAGGGTTGATTTTAGTTTTAATAAGTATAAAATACATTTTAATGATAAATCATTTAATGGTTTTTTATGTACTGAAATAAAAAAATAAAAAGAGTTGACTTTAAATGTTACTTGTATTTACATTAATTTTATTAAAATTTTCAAAATTTGTATTAAGAGAACACCACACATGCGTAATATCCCCCCGAAAAACTGTTTTGCAAGGAATACGGTTTCTCAGGCTGTAACTAAAATTATAAACCCAAATTTTTACACTATTTAGTAAATAAAATTATATTTGTGTTCTACCGTGCTCTTTTTCAAAAATATTAAATAATAAAAAAGTTATTAATTTAAAAAAACCCCTTTTTTGGATTTTTTAGATGGTATAATATCAGTTTTATTTATGTTATCGAAAAAAAGATGACGCACGCAGAACACAGATAATTTTGTCTACAATATTCTGTAAAAATTTGGGTTTTTAATTATAATACAGATGGAGAAACCTTATTTCTTATAAAACGGTTTTGTTCACAAATATCGTGATAATGCAATAATAAAAAGTGGTACTGACATAGATATATTTTTAATTAGTTATAAAATATATTTAAATATTTTTAATTTATAAGATTTTCATTTTTCTTAAAATTTTATAAAAATTGTTTATACAGAACTCCTTAAAAATCACATGTGTGGCGTCCTCATGAGTATCTTTAATGAGCAACATTGATGTGATAAGAATATAATGGCGTGATGAGCTTGAGTGAGGGAATTACCCATTAAGAATATAGTTTTAAAGTTTAAGTTTTAAACAATGTAAGTCAACTAAAAAATTTTTCAGTTGTGAAGGCCTCTACATTATATGGGCCCTGGTGCCCCACAACCCTAAATCCGGCCCTGACTGTAGGACATAACTAATTTAACAATATATATATATATATATATATATATATATGTAAAATTAAAAGGTATTATAATAAAAAATTTAATGATGAATTACAGTTGAAACTTGTTGTTTCTCGTAATTTTTTAATGAATTATCTCAGTATATATTTTGTTTAATAGGTATATTATAATTATATAACCTTACCATTAAGCTTGCTATACACTATAATATCAATTAATTTATTAATTTATAAAACACAATTATTGAATATGTATGTTTAAACTTAAGAAATATACTAGTAATTTTAAAATATAATAGGTTTTATCGAATATGATTATAAGTAACAACTAGCTTTAACTTTAGGACGTCATTAGAATAACAATATATAAAATATATTCATAAGTATATTTAAAAGATAAATATAAATAAATACCCAGTTTCTACAAAAAGAATTTGTTTTTATTTAACAAATACGTATTTCGAAAACAATGTTCTCATTTTCAGTGTTAAACAACTACTGAGTCGTTCGGCGCGTATACATTCCCTTTTATAGAACAGATGACGTCATTTATCGATGAACCCCGGCCATATGGTATCGCCATGTGCTTATCGATCGATGAGTCATACCGATCATTACAA
>JAIPRL010010043.1:0-16334 GCA_025469235.1 Pemphigus obesinymphae
AGTACTATATCATCTGCAAACAACATGCACCATGGTACCTCCCCCTGTATATCCTTTGTTATCTCATCCATTACCAGGGAAAATAAGTAAGGACTCAAAGCTGAACCCTGATGTACCCCTACTCTGATCCGAAAATCCTCAGTTTCTCCACACAGACTTCTCACTCTTGTACTCACCCCTTCATACATATCTTCAATTATGTTCACATATACCTTTGGTAATCCTTTCTTCATTAATGCCCACTTTAAGATCTCCCTAGGAACCCTATCATAAGCGTTCTCTAGATCAATAAATACCATACACAGTTTCTTTTTGATTTCTCTGTACTTCTTTATAATCTGTCTCATACAAAATATTGGCTCCATTGTTGACCTCTCAGGCATAAACCCAAACTGATTTCTAGTAACAGTTGTCTCACCTCTTACCCGTTTATCTATTATTTTTTCCCAAATCTTCATACTGTGGCTCATAAGTTTTATCCCTCTATAATTTCCACAATCCTGTACATCTCCTTTACCCTTGAATATTGGTACTACACAACTCTTCCTTCACGCTTCTAGAATTTTTCCTTCTACTAGTATCTTATTAAAGAACTTTGTCAGCCTTTGTATACCTAAACTTCCTAATAATTTCCATACTTCTACTGGTACTCCATCCGGTCCCACCGCTTTCTTATTTTTCCTTTTTCTCACAGCACTCAACACTTCCTCTTCCCTTATTAAATCTAATATACCCAAATTTCACTCTATCCGATCAATTGCCTCTCTCGGAAATTCCTCATTTAATAATCCCTCAAAATAGTCTTTCCATCTCTTTATCACTTCCTTTTCCTCGGTTAACACCCTCTTATCCTCATCTTTTATACACCAAACATTTCTAAAGTCCCTGGATTGTTTTTCTCTTTCCTTAGCTAGTCTGTACACTTCTTTTTCCCCTTCTTTAGTTCCTAACCTAACGACCCTAACGACTTCCTTAGTAACTTTCTTAACACCCTCTGCTTCCTTTTCCCATATTTCGTTTATATTCCCTTCCATGTTCCACATTCCTATCCCAATTAGCTTTCTTATAAATACTTTTTCATTTTCACCCGTTAGTTTTCACCACCTAATCCTCGGTTCCTTAACTATATTTTTCTTTTTGTACACCTTCTTTTTCCTACTCCAAATATCCATAACCATTAACCTATGTTGTGCTGTAAAAATTTAGTATATTATGGTCAACCAACATTTTCTAAATTAAAATCTTTAATTATATATTTAAATATATATATATATATAATATAAGAGGTAAATTAAACATTTTTTTTTTTTTTAATTCTTTATTATATTTTGTTAGTTTGGATATGTACATTTTATAAAACTATATGCAGGTACAATCTTGACATGATATTCATAGTTTATATATATATATGTATAATTTAATCATATCTGTAGAATTTATACTAAATATTAATTAATTATTGGTAGATTAAAAGATAGCCTACATTTAGATAAGTTTGTAGCCAGTGGTGCCGAAACGTATTTTGTCAACCAATTCAACTATCCAAAATAATACACCCATTATCACCTCAAAGAAAAATTTCCTAAAACTTCACTTTAAAAAAAAAAACCATTAAATAAGCAAAAAAAAAGGTCTTTCGTAAAATTGCAAAAGTATGCAAACCGCTGACCCGTTTACCTCTAAATTTCACTATATACATATTTAAATATAGTCTTGGTAACTGAAAAAATATAAATAAAATTAATACTGTTACTCTTTTAAAGTACTTGAATTAAGTTTTTAAAAATTCACCCCCCCCCCTTAGACGAATTATGCGTGAAATCAGTGTGGTATTGAGGGGCATTTGGGTGAATATACTTTCTCTCACAGTTCGACACTAGGTACACTTAATAATTCGGCTCGAAATTTGTTATTTACTTAGATTTTGAGTTCAGCCTACTTCTATTATTGATGTAAGCAATTATGACAGTGCGTATAAATGTATATATCTGTTTTTGTTTTATTTTATAATTTTAACACACTGCGATTTTAGACTGTTCTAATGCTAAGTTCCGTATTACTAACCGAATAGGGATTTATTGTATATAGCAGGTACGGCGCTACGGTATGGCGTTGGTGGGCAATCGCCTCCGCTCAAAAAAAAATAAATTATCGCCCCTCACTACCCTCCCCTTGAAATTTGGTTCATTTTTATATATTCTCATGATTCAAATATTAATAAGTACATACTACTAATTTAATTAGTTACAATTTACAATATTAAATAATAATTATAATTCAAATATGAAAATTATATATATATATATAATTACAATTATAAAAATAGTAAATTAATTGGGTGATATGATAACATCTCGTATATGATTTAAACTTGTCAGCGGAATAGGTATATATACTCGTACTATTTGGTAGTGGGTAGTAGACTAATATTATTTTTATATTCTGTTTGTAAACTATATAACATATATATACTATATACTACGTATATGTTACTATGTAAAAGATATATATTAAATTATAACCTATTTGTATTTATCAATGATTATCATGTATATATCATGTTATTATATATAACTAGCTGAAAAACTCGGCTTCGTCAATGATATAGTTTTGCCCGGTATGAGAGAGGTTACGGTGTGAAATGTAATATTATCAAATATAATAAATTATAAAAGTTTTGATTTGTTCATTAATTTGATAACAGAAGTGTTTTGTCTGTCCTGAAAAGATAATTTAGTTGTGTGTTCATTTTCTATTTAATTTTGTTTCCATGCAACTGAAACAATTAATTTTTTTGTTTATAGACGATTATTGTACCAGTGATTCAAATAAAATATAAAATAAAACATTTAGGCCCCTAAATTATACTGATGGGATCGAAAATTTTAATAGCTAAAATCCTGCTCCTGGTTTTTATATATGTTCGTGTTACGCCAATCGGTGGTGCACGTAAGAATGTACAGGCATCACGGAAAGGCAACTGAGAGATAACGTTTGTAAAATAAGTATGTGTAAAGGTTTATTTCAACGGCGTGCATTTCATCGATAATAGGAGTATTGTATAATAAGAATATTGGTGTACGTACGATGGGTTAGATTATTTTTATCGATAAACTTCTCAGAACAATTCTTATCTACACGACTGACAAAAAGGATAAGTTGCAGGTAGCTGGAAACCCACGGGCCGTTGTGCCGCCGTGCCGAACAATATGTATTGACGGCGAATAATTATTATAATTAGTCCACTTAAATACAACATTTTTTAAAATTCTTTCTTATTGCACGGTTAAAATATTGGGGGAACCACTATTCCAAATTTGAAGTTCGTACGTTATGTAGTTTTTGAGATACAGCGATCAGTGAGTGAGTGGTACTTGGCTTTTATGTATATAAATGTATATAGTAGATAGTTTTTATAGGTTAAATCAAATTGTATGCTATTTTTTAAACAAAAATATAGAGATATAGACTAAAGTTTAAATTTTTAATTAAATTAATTTAAAAATAATAATAAATTGTATATAATCTTAATTTACCTTTATAAAATATATACTATTAAATAAAATATATTTTACAAACAATTTTTATACATATTTTATACCACTATCTATAATAAAACTATTATCATATAACATTTTCATATGATTAAAGTTTGGTTATAGGTAGTGGTGTACTAATGACTAATGGGGATGTATTACGGAAAAAAAGATATATAATGATAATATGATTATTCGATATAGGATTAAAGTTCTATAACACCTTACATTATGACTCAAATAACCAATCATCATAATATATGATTTTTAGGCAGAATCATTATTGATGGAGAGGGGTAGTTCTGGGTTGTCAATTCCTTTTCTCAGAAATTTTTCTCTCTCGGTATACCACTAAATATAAATTATGGATATTTATCACTCCTGGAAAAAATTATGCTTGCCTTGAACCACCCCAGTAGAAAATATATCGTAGTACCGTGTCTGGTATGTCATGTATGTCAGGATAATTGAAAATTTCATATATCGGAAGAATTTAAATATACAATTTCAGAAAATCCAGGCAGTAGGTGGTGGAAGTATTTCGCTCGTATAGTATAAGTAGAGATATAATGTAAGTATGAATGTGTGTATGTATGTATGTATGTATGTATGTATGTATGTACGTACGTACGTATGTATGTATGTATGTATGTATGTATGTATGTATGTATGTATGCATACACTTTTCGAGTAGAAGGAGTAAAGTAATGTATGGTTATAACTTATGAGTTCTAGTTGGTACCTACTCTATAGAGATCGTTTTTTTATTTTTCCATTAATTACCTATCAATTACCATAAAAATAATGGAAAATTATCCATCTTAACTAAAAATTGTTATAAATTTAAGAATAACAAATAAAGTTATCATGGTTACAAATTACAAACGTAGGTATATATATATTTTTTTTCATGTACGAGGTGTAGTAATTAAGTAACGAGAATTTGTTTCAAGTGCCTCAAGTGGTTATTAAAAGTCAATAAAAATAAGCTTATTGTATAGTTCAGAAGGTTTTACACTAGTCTACCAAGTTTGATAGTGATTAGAGTAATAATTTTTTCTGTATGAGTTTTGAAAGTGCATTGCGTAGTGTCATGACGTCAAAATTATAAAGAAAGGATTTCTCGTAATACCCTGAGAAAAATTGGCCGAAATTTTCCAAAAATTAAAACACTTGTTCAGTAATGAGTGTCTAATACAACACAATCTCGTGTGTATGAATGGGGATGCGCGTTTTGCGGAGGATTGTGAATCGGTGGAAGACAACGCAAGGTCAGGTGCATCGAAAATCGCGTGCACTAGGCGAAACGTCGAGCATCTGAATGTGTTGGTGCATTTATATCACCGCCTAAACGTTCGAATAGTATCGGCTAAATTCTGAATTAATTAAAAAAGCCATTAAATAATTGAATGATTTTTAATTTAATGCACTTGTTGATTAAAATTCACTTAATATAATATGTTTGATTCATTAAAGACGAAGAGGTTTTCGACCCTTGGGCTATAGATTACCGAAAACCACTTTTATACAGTATAATATTTTATAGGCATATTCTATGCATATATTTACAGTTGAAGATAGTTTTTTCTTAATTAAAAAAAAAATAAATATTAGGGTTGTTATTTATTTTATTCTATAATATAGCTACCACAGTAGGCTAGTACAAGCTTTTAGTTATTTTACTACCTATAATGTTATTATTTTATTCTTTGCAACTAATAACCAATAGAACATTTCTTCAATCTACAACCTATTATATTATGTGTATTTTTGTTGGGTAAAACGTTGGATATAAAGTATGTTCTAGTTTAAGATATATTTTTATTTATAATAAATATTTGCAAATAATGTCTGACAATTAATATGATTTTAAATCATTCATTCAAGAGCTATTATGTCTGGAGCGCTTTGAAATGCTCTTGTTTGTATTTCTATAATATGACATCACATATACATAAATATATTCGCTTATCCAAGGAAAAAAAGTGAAAAAACTTTTGTAATAGTCTCTATAACCTCTCGTCGACGAGTTCTCCTCATTCCTAACATTCTAGAATTTGTCATTTTGATATGAAAAAAAAAATTTAAGGGACAAATTTTAGCCATTCAGTGTATTGTTGAGGTCTGGAGTAGGGCTGAACGATTATGAGTTGCATTTCGATTATCAACGATTAATCATAGAATCGAAAATAATCGTAATAATCGATTAATCGAATAATAATTGTAATAATTAAATATTTTCGATAAATCGACATTTTTGTGTTTAATGGAATTATGGTAAAAATCTAATATTTTTAATCAAAATAATCGTAATTTTAATAAAAAAAATAATCTTGGACGATTTCTACGACGGATGTCAAAATGTACATTGTATTTCATAACGCTCGTATTCGCTGTCTCGCTGTCTCGCTGTCTCTATGTGTCTAATTGACAACAAGAAATTTACTATCGACATTATTATTACAGTTTTGTAATTTTTAATATTAGAGTAAATTTATCTACTATGAAATTTAAAAAAATAAAAATATTATGATTTATGCTCATTGATTAACCATAATTTTTTTCAAAGTGTTAATTTTAAGAGGACGCTACATCAACGATTTTCAGTAGTAGAAACATGTTTATGCAAAACTGTTAAAACAGATTTTCAAAGTAATTTTAGAGTTTAAATACTTATTGTAATTAACATAATGTTAAAATTATACAATTATTTATTGTTCGAATTTCTGCGATTATTCGATTATGGACAATTATTCTATTATTGACGATTATTCGATTATGGACAATTATTCGATTATTGACGATTATTCGATAATCGGAGATTATTTAGTCAATCGATTGTTTTATAAATGTAAATAATTAATCGATTAATCATATAATCACCCAGCCTTAGCCTTGAAACTTTTTTTAGAAAGAAGTTATTATATCGCTACCGATTATTTACTATTTATTTTACAGATTGTATTGAAAAAAGTCAAATTAATTAAAGAATATATTCTGTAAAACGAGACTTTAAATTAATCTAATAGGTCGAGTTCGTACATAGTAGGTATTTTTTATAACATTGTCTTAAGTTAACTATTATATATTTTGTAATGTACGTTTTTTTTAATTAAAGTAAAGTATGTAGCGATATCTATACGTAAACTATTTAATAATGGAATGATATGTTCTTACTTAATTTAGCGACTTGTAGATAATTAGTCGACACACTATACCTTCCATTCACAATTTTAGACTAGTTTATATCTTAAGGAGAGAATAATAATATAATTGTAACCAGTAATTTTACTATATACTTCAAAGCTCTGGATTTAATTTCTTTGTAAAAAAAATGTATAGTTTTTATTATATTTACTTGATATATTTTTACGTCTACACGAAGTTGGTTCTCCTAAATTTTATTAATTTGATGAATTATGTACCAATATTTTTCAAATCAATTAGTTTTACAATGATTTTTATTTTTTCTCTGTAAGACATTTTTTGACCCAGTAGGATTCGAGTAAAAGTTTTGGATTAAATAGCTTTTTATGATAAAAAATTGGTTCTAATTGGTACTTTAAAGAAGTAATTTTTCGATTTAATCAGTATTTTCTGTAAGCGTAAAGAAATAAATTAGGAAATCCTACTCTGTGAGCAGATTCGGATTTTAAATGTATTTTAAAAAATAATTTAAAAATGCTATAAAACAAAACGAATATTATCTATCTCCCTAGTTACCAAATTAACAATGTTCCTCCCTCGTAGCTAGATAATGACAGTATTATAAAATTATTAATATTTATCTTCCTGGTAACCAAATCAACACACTTTTAATTAAGTATTAGTAACTATGAACAAAAAGCAGACAATCGGACGCAACAAGGATATGAGGTGTCAAAACTTTTTTTTAGAAACCTTAAACTACCTTTTATAACGGAAATATTTTATAAATATATGGAAATTTATAATACACGAAATATAAATAAAATAGCCATGATTGCCTATTTTTTAAATTATTACACTGAAACTTCTCTCAAAATCATTTTATTAATACATCCACTACCAGTATCCTACCCAATTAATAAAGTAAAAATTTTTTTTAGAATTTGAAAGTCAATTATTTCTTTCTAAAATTAAAAAAAAGCTAAAATTATGTCAACTGTACGTACTATAGTCAATCCATGTTGTCCTAGAACATTGAAATTTATATCGAACAATGTTTTAATTTGAAATATTTTAGAAGTCCATTTTTGGAATTTTGAAGTTAACGTAAAAGCCATTACTACCTTTTATACTCGTAATATTGGTCCAATAAAAATGTTCTAGAACTTCGAAATTGATACTAAATAAAAGCTTTTAATTTTATTGGGCTTTGCACGTACTTGTGCATAGAGCAGATGCGATATTTTTGTGATTTTTTTCAAATTGTAGTTATATTTATATTACGACATCGGTAATTCTAACCGTATAAAAGCACTAAGAATATTAAATGAAGACAATTTAAAAGTTAATATTTATGAGAAGCGTACGAGTGGTTTAGTTTTTCCGGATTCGGGATCACTTAAAAACTAAATAGTAAGACAAATAGACTATTACTTTTTATTTTTATTTATGCAGTTCGCTTAAGCCCATGCAGTAGTTAGACATACAGGTTTACGTTTGCAATTTAAATACATTTTTGCAATACTGTATTACTATTTAATATAAGTAAATAATATATATATATACATTAATCAAGAAAGTTTCTATTTTAATAATAGCTTATTAGACTTTTTCTATTTGTATTTTTCTTAGTTTATTTACTATATTATTACATCAGTTAATATTGATGATTGTTTAAAATATTTATTACAACTATTTTTTTGACCAGTTTTAAAAAACACATAGTAGGTACGTACAGTGATCGAATTAGAAGAATAGAAGGAAAGGACTTTTGGGCTTTCAATAAATTAGTGTTCCCTCCAAACTAATTAATTTGTATCTAGGCATACTGTGAATAGTAATTAGTAAAATAATAAAAAAAAAAAATTAGAAGACCTTATTTAAATTATTTAAATTAAATTCAATTTAAGCAATGTATTATGTAGGTACATATAGATTAATATATCATTTAACATTAATTTTAAGCCAATTTGTCGAGGATAAATTCACGAATTTGATTTAGGTCTTATTTTAAGGATTTTTTCCCTATAATCTAAAATACTTCAGGTATGGATTTATTAACTGATTGGAAGTAGTTAATTTTTAACATCACCAATTTTTGATTGTTCATTTATAGAACGAAAGTAGACATTCTATTGTACCTTGGGATTCAAATATTTCCTTATTAATTGATATTTATTATTCCAGCTATTTTTAATATTTTTTCCAAACTAGTAATAGTAAAATAAATTGTTATTAATATAAGGTAACTTGTATCTTTTTTACATCTATAACCATTATAACGTATATTAATTACATAATGTTACATAATTTATAATAAATTATTTGATTATAAATTATAAACTTTGTTTCATAGTATTTTTAATTGCCCATATTCGTTAAGTCAACTGCATTTTTAGTAGGTATTTTAAATCGCCTGATTTGGGACATATACTGTCCACTAAAATTAGTTCCCAAATTTATATCGAATATGGTACACAACAATTTTACAAAAAATACTATTTTTGACCATTCACTTATGTATTGTATATTTTTATCCAAGAGACCTTATTACTAATACCATATGAATAAAGAAATAAACGAATAAAAATATCATTATTTGATTATTATTCAAATATTATATGGACGAGATCGTGTTCTGCTCGAAGCTTATGCGTGGGTTGAGCCGTGTATAATATAATAAATAGAACAGCGTTTTCAACAATTCAACGTCAATGTATTGAATAATATAAGAGACATAGAAAAATCATTACATTGAACAAAGTATTAAACATTAATCCCTATTTATATTTAAATAAAAATATTCCAAATAATTTCTAATAATTTATTTAAAAAAGGATTTTATGAATGCCTAAATAGTATTTATTGAATACATACAAGTATTATTTTAAATATTTTTACAAATCTACACATTATATTTAATTTTACATTATAAAATTTTTACAGGGTAATTTTTTTTATGTTCATCTGATTTTTTTTGTGAATATTATTTATTTATTTTTTTTAATTTTTATTTTTTTGTAAGCTTGAGATAGGTTCTTAGTTTCTTATATTTTTTTATATAATAAGTTAGAGTTTTGACTATTTTTGTGTCATTTTTAAGTTTTATACTTTTCTTAATTGCAATCGTATATTTGCGACTTATTATTCCGATGTAAAATATTTTTCTGAACATTTTGTTGATCAATACCGAATATTATCGAATAATAAGTTTGATTTTAGCATTTAAAATTTTTAAAGGGTATCATAAATAGTATTTTTCGTCCCTTCATACACATCATATCTAAACTAAATATTTATAATATTAATGAACTGTTAGTTCAATATTCGATATTCATACATCAAAATTTTCAGAAATATATTTTGCATGGGGATATATCCTGACGTAGGGAAAGTGGCTCTCTCATCGCCCAATGCAGTGATGAATTGCAATAACCCTACCCTAACCTTAGTTGGTCTGGGTATTTTGGTCCTCCAGGTTGGGGGTTGATCGCAGGGCTAACAACCCTGCCTCGTAAAAAAATAGCACTGTTATGATACCATCATTAAATCAGCCTAGGACACAGAAAAACGGATTACAGATTGTATACGAAAAACGGACTATGGAGATTAAGATAGCGACCTGGAACATAAATAGTCTCTTTAGAACTAGTGAATGCCAAAACTTAATAGAAGTTTTAGACGTGTATAAAATAAAAATAGCAGGTATACAAGAAGTAAGATGGGCCGGAAAAGGTCAGATCAAAATAGGCAAGTATATTATATACTTCTCAGGAAGGGAAGATAGACACCAGTTTAGGTGAAAAAAGAAATTTCCTAAACTAAAGTTACTTCAAGAAACTGAGAAAACCCGTTCATAAGGTAGCATGAGGAGCTTCTTCAGAATCATCAGACAACATAAATTATTTAACCCCAGCTTAAAAGCAATTAAAAATCGGGATGGTGAAACAATTATGGATATAGTGCTAAAAACAAGAAAGTGGAAAGAGTACTTTGAGAAACTACTGAATGCAGAGGTGCTAGTAAATCAAATAATAGGCACAAACTTCCAATAAATTGGCCGAACCTATGCTGAATGAAATAACACAAGAAGAAACTGAAAAGGCGGTAGCTAGCTTAAAAATTGGAAGGCGCCCGGATCGGATAGCATACCATCAGAGCTAATAAAATACGGAGGTAAACAGGTGCATTATCCTATGTTCAAAATATGTCAGAAGATTTGGAGAGATGAGTGTGTGCCATCGAGTTGGAATGAAACAATAATGATACCTTTATACAAATAAGGTGACAAAACTGCTTGCGAAAACTACAGAGGTATCGAGTTTTTAAACTCAGCTTACAAAATATTTTCGAAGATATTATTGAACCGGTTAATGTCATTTGTGGGAGAAGAGAATCTTGAAGACTACAAGTGTGGTATTGAAGAGGGAGGTTCACAATATAGCAATTATCGGTAATTGGCCATTTAATAGAAAAAAAATACGAATTCAGGCAAAACATCTGGCAGATATTTATTGATTTCAAGAAGGCTTACTACACTGTCCACATGGAGTCTTTATAATATAATGTATGAAGATAGGATCCCAAAGAAGTTAATAGGATAATTCAAGGTTTTGTATTTATTGCCACAAATACGTACTCTGGTGTTCCACAGGGTGGTTATCTATTTCTTATGCTATTATCGCTATTTGTTAATAGTACAAAAAATGGGATTTACTCAATTCATACCTGTTTCTATTCGTCGATGATATGAAAGTATTTATTCGTGTAAATTCGATAAATAATTGTCTCATTTTTTAAAATGACTTAAATAGACTTGTGTCCTGAGCCGAGACTTTAGATTTATCTTTTAATATTTCTATGTGTAATTTTATAATATTTAACTGTATAAAAATCACACTAACTTTAACTTACTCTTCTAAATACCTCTACTTCATCTCTTAGTTGAGTTCGTGATTTAGGTTTCATCTTTACAATTACACTCTCCTAATCTGAACGTTGAAAATATTTGCTGTAAAGCACTTAGAAATTTAGATTTTATTAAGCTAGTTGTGTGTAACTTTAAGCTATTGACACCATTGAAGGCTTTATATTGTCTGGCCACTATTGGAATATGGTTCTATTTTCTGGATCATAGTAGTCAATTTGAAAGAGTTCAACGGAAATTCCTAAAGTTTGTCAGTTTTTTACTAAAAATGTATTGCCCTCTTTATGATTATTCTCCTATTTTGGTATATCTACACTTAGTTTTTTTTAGCTCAGGAAAGTAGCTAACTTAACTCTCATTAATATAAGTTACTAAATAATAAAATTTACTATCCTACATTATTATCACAATTCACAAATTATTTTTAAAACACTTTCTTGTCACACAGGTCAGTCTGTTTCTTTTCCACATCGCTAAATCTCTTACTAATTATAATAAAATCAACCATTCCATCGTTACATGTTTCTAGCTAATTTAGAGCCCTCCTTTCTTATTCTTAAGGAAAAAATATTTATATACCTAATATTAATTATATTTGTTAGGTATGTGTATACTACTTGTTTGTTAATATATTTAAAAGCTGTAGGTATGGCGTTTATTGTCATTAAAATAGGTAAATAAAATAAAATAAAAATTGATTTTATAGTGACAGTACTGGAATGTTTTAAAATTTTGATTTGGATAAACAAATTGTCCTTGAAAATAAAGAAATCAATTATTTTTTTATTTTGTTAAAATACTCATTTATTGTAAAAGAAAACATTGCACACAATGACATAATTATAAATTACACACTGTATAATATAGTAATATTTTATAATCTAATCAATGGTAGTAGATAGTAGTTGTATATTATAATATATTTAATAATGTTTGACTTTGATAAGTGTACCTACGTTTCTCTCTAGTAATGAATCCGACGATTACATAGGCTACAGCCTACATCTTCCACTCTTCTCTATCGTCCGCTTTTATTTTAATTTTTGCATACGAAACGTAACCTTGGTCCTTGGTCTTTCTCTTTGGTTATTTTTTTCTAGTACTTCTATAATCAATTTTAACAATCCTTCGTATAATATTATGTAGCTTATACACTTATTTTGTTTTTTAATTATACTTTTCCATAATAGCCTTCCTTTTGACACTTTCTATCGTATTTTGTTATTTGATACTGTATCCATCCAGCTTATTTTGAACATTCTTCTCTATAACATCACATTTAGAACACTTCCAATCTTTTACATATTTTTGCTGTAATTGTCCAGGCTTTGCACCCATATAGGACTATACTTGAGACATACGTCTTTAGTAGATTTTTTCTGTTATATAGACAAACGCTTCTTGATGTGAGTTTTCTTATTGTTAAAGACTATTTTGGCCAGACAAATGGGTATTATTATTTTTCTCATACTTCTCCCCAGGACTATCCCAAGTAGGGGAGTTTCACACTCCTCCCAAGCTTCGGAAAGCAATCGGCAAATAATAGAAAAAATCTATGACTTTTTTTTCTGTGTATTCACGGTTTGAATGAAGTATTTTCGAATTTTGTCGGTAAATTATACAGCAAGAAAGTATTCTTTAGAATTCTAAGTCAGAAAACTATAAATTATTAGGATTTTAGACAACAAAATGGGAAAAAAATGGATAACCTCTTTTTTTTTTTTTGCTTATTTTATGTTTTAAAGAAAAGTATTATATTTTTTTCAAATTTTTACCCCCTCCTCCCAAAATAAATTTTCTCCGGGACACCTCTGCTTCTTTTATTATTGTTTATTATACTACCTAGATATTATGTAAATTCATTTGCTCGTTCAGTTATTGGATTTCCGCAGAGTTTTATTTTTTTTTTATTCTGGAGTTATTTTTCTTTTCGCATACAAGTATCTTAGTTTTTCACTCTTTTATTTTCATGTTCAGATTCCTAATAAATGTTTTTCATCTAGAGTTTTAATTATTTTTACTATGATTTTCTCATTTTCAGTAATTAATGCTATATCGTAGGCGAAGCACAGCATGCTTATCTTTATTCCCAATTTGTTGTATATAGTGCTTCTTGGATATTAGACTTTAGGTACATATAATTTAGGATAGCGTGCATTCTTGTCTAACTCCTTTATTTATTATTTCTTTGTATACATTGTCTTGAATTTTAATAACAGCTATTTTATCTTTGTACAAGTTAAAAAGAAGTCTCCTGTCTCTGTGCTTTATTTCCACTTTCTTCGTCATTATGACTATAATTTGTCGATATAACATTATATTATGATTTACAAACTTAAATCTAGGGTTTATCTTATTTGATGTCTTTAAATTATTTTTATAAATTTTATTAATTTATTATCGTATAGTATCCGCCCAGATTGGGAAAACTTTTTATAGAATATAATATTTCTTGTATTCAATTTTATCATAGAGGTATATTGTACATTTATACCTACTTAATAATATTATAAAATATAATATACATATATATATATATATATATATATATATACTATAATATGTGTATTTTGAATACTTGTATTATTTTAATATTATATTTTGTTGTAAATATACCTTGTATATATTATTACGTAGATATTGTTCGTTATTACGTCAATATACAATTGATTTTTCCAATGAGCAATTAATATCCATTTATTTATTCAATTTTTGTGGTAGGTACCTGTTGAATCTGGTTTTAAACATAATTTAAATACATTATAACAACTCATTATAATAACAAATAATACAGAGCCTATATGTTTTTATTGAAAACAATTATTCACTTGATGATTTTCTTGTTTTTTATAATTTACTACCGTAAATCCTGTTTAGAGGTTTACATATTTCGAAGAGGAAAATAATCTTTATTATTACAGTTCATTGTATCTTTCTTCATATTGTTATAATGTTTATATTTTATAATGTATTCGAATAAAATAATATATTATGATGAAATCAAGGATATATAATTTCATCATTATCTCGCATTCTCGTGGTGCCTAATTTCTATTCCGATCGCGGGCATTAGATTAAGAGAGAAGAAATCGTCGTTAGATGTTTACTCATTGTCGAGACTGCACGTATATTTCGCAAGTTCGATCACGCAAATATACTGTAGGAGTATACATTATAGTATTTATGTAGCGTCTTTATAGTATACAATATGATTATGTGTAGACTTCCTCGTGCGTATGTATTCCAAATGAGTAGGTACAATTTTTTCTTGATTTTCCGATTACCCGGGATACCAATTAATATTGTAGAAATAATAAAATATACGAGTATAATAATAATAGATTACTTTCTTGACCTGAAACCAGTAAAGGTTTTAGAAATGTTAGACTTAACAGTTATACTATAATGTAAATATTAAAAGGTGGAAATAGAAATAATATCATAAAAAAAAAAAAAACTGAAAAAAGTAAACATCATTGTAAAACTACTACCTCCTTTGTTACGTTCACAATCTAAAATATTTTTGATTCTCGGGGTTTTTGAGAATTTTTGAAATATATCTTAATTTTAGTAGCAATAATAATACTATTTTTCATAACGTATATTAAAGTGTAAAAAAATTAAAAATGGCTAGGTAAAGAAATTAAAATACCGGGTGGAATCGGGTATTCTGGTTAGTTTACTATAAATATAATTGTATATTCCTTAGCAATAAATATATTTAATTAATTAAGAATTGATGTATTTTATTATAATATGTACCTATTTATGTAATATGCAATTAAATATAAGTTAAGATGTATATTGATAATAAATATCATGTTTTGTATATACATTTAATTCGTGTATATTAACACTATTATACTTATACCAATCGGCAACTCACAGACATGTAAAAGAATAGAACAATACAATATGATGTGCAGTATAAGAAGTTCCAGTTCTGCAGTGTAATCAATACAGTTTTTTGCGATTTTTAAATTACCTATAATATTACAATATATTGATCTAATATGAAAATAAAGATAAAAATATTATCTATTGAATATATTGTCATTGGTTTTTCGATTTGGTACAAAGTTATTAAAATCCTTATATTTATATTTTGTTGTGTCCGTCCGTTTTTCCTTTTAATTCGCCAATATTCTTATTATGTATACTGCCGATATTTTGGTTTTATGGCAGATTTGGTGTTTCTGGATTATTATGCCTGCACTATCATGTCTATGTGTAATAAGTCGGGAATTTACGTTTTGTAATTGAAGTAAGGTGAGTTTTATTTAGTGATATTATTTGGATCTTGTTTGTTGTGTTAGTTAAAAGAGTTATTTTTTGCTCGTTTTATTACTCAATCCTTGGCAGTTATAGTATAATAGTTTTAGATTTTCATCCATGGTTGATAAGTTGTTATGTCCAACAGAAAGCCCCCCCGTTCTAGTTTTTGTTCTAACTACCTATACGGTAGTCGGTGTTTTTTTTTTCGTCTATTCTATCTATTCACATTCCACACGTCGGAAGAGACTATCCTGAACTCCAGTTCATTATCTTTATTCTAATAAATAGGAACCAGGGCCGTATTTACATTTTTTACGCCCTGGGTCAACCATATTTGTACGCCCCCCTCCAAAAAAAAAAAAAAAAAAATTAATAGATTTCTTACTTTTTTTTAACTTTTAGTTATTTATTTTTATTTAATTGACATTTAATTTTTTAAATACACTGAT
>JAIPRL010010044.1:0-16333 GCA_025469235.1 Pemphigus obesinymphae
ATACTACACCGAAGCTACGCTCAGAATCGTTTTATTGAATGCAATGATTTATCATTGCTTTCAAATTCAATACATCCACCAAAAGTACCCTGCCCAGTAGCGAAGTGCATCCACCAATACTGACACTTGACGAGCGAAGTGCTTCCACAACCTACTGACCGGCTTTTTTTGTTTTCTCTACATCGTGGTCTATGTTATTTTAATAATTTTTTTTTATATCGTTTTATTATATTAACCATGGATCCTACATCCAAAAAAATAAAAATAAAAATTCGTCAATATTACAATTTTTCAAAAGAAAAGTTTCAAATTCATCACCACGAGAAAATTCACCTGATCGTGATGTTACACAATCGAGTTCTGGTAATCCCAGAAAAATTCATGTTACTGAACAGCAATGTAGTCCAATGTAGAAGAAAACCATGATTGTACAAATGCTAGTTATTTTTTATTTTATTTTTCAAATGTATATAAGCAGATATCTAAGTAATTTGCTACCTTTCCTTTGCTTTAAGTTTTTTATTGGTATTGCTTAAAATTACTTTTAAAATCTTGAGTTTTACAGTTTAGTAGTATTGTAATGACACTTGTACCTATATTATCTGCTAGACTAAAACAAATTGTATGAGCTACTCTGATATAACTACACGAAATAATGACATAGCTTTATTTATTGATCGTCATTTGAATGATGAAAAAAACTACTGGTAAGTTAATAAATATATTCACAAACAAGTTTTTTATGGTAAATTTTATATTTTTATTTTAATATTGTATATCTAATAATAATAATTTAATTTTATAGACTTTGAATGTTTATTTATTACTAATTATTGTATGTCATCTGAAGAACGAGAAAATTCTCAACATTTATTACAATTTTATGCACCATTGGTAGATCATAATATTACAATAGCTACAGCAGAATTAAAGTTGTGGAATACAAAACTTTTAAGACTTAATTTAATACCCAAGACTACTATCGATGCACTTTCATTATGTGATAAACACATTTTTCCTAATATTCATAAATTACTTAAAATTCTTTGCACAATGCCAGTTTCAACTGCTACCCCGGAGAGATCTTTTTCGACATTGAAACGATTAAAAACTTATCCGAGAAATTCTATGGGTCAGGTATATATAAAATTATAAATACATTTTAATATGTTTTTATTTTCTATTCTTTTTTTTTTTTTTTTTTAATGTAGAAGCGACTGAATGGATTTGTCATGTTGACTGTTCATAGGACAACACCTGTATTACCCGATGAAGTAATTGATATAATGGCACGGTCTTCCAGAAAACTACATTTTGTTTTATCAATAATTTAATCTATTAATAAAGAATATTAAAACTTTACACATATTTTTATATCCCCCCCCCCCATGAAAAAATCCTAGATCCGCCACTGATAGCTAATACCACGAAAGCTAGGTCCACTTCCCGGCTGGCAGTCTCGTCGAATTGAGGATATACAATATACAATATACATAGATGTACGTGGATCAGTACATAGTACACATACAATAATAGGCATGGCTAAAGTTAATCAATGATTATACAATACATTTTGCCACCGCCGTGCACCGGTTCGAACCCGTTATGGCTATTATTGAATGCGCTGGGACGTGCCTAAAAATTCAGAAAATAAAATTGTGGAACGCTAATTATGTGGAAAATTAAATTCTGAAACGACAGTTATTTGGAAAATAACTTCACGGAATAATATTATGCTGGAAAATAATTTTTTCAAAACTAATTTCATGGAACGATAGGTAATTAATTGGAAAATTATTTCTCCCAAAATAAACAATTGGAAAATAATTAAATGGAATCCGAATTATTAGCGTTTGGATATTTTAGAGTTCCAGCATTTTATATTCCAATAAAATATTTTCCGTAAAATTATTATTCCATGATATTATTTTTGTTATTTTTACTTTTGGTAGAATTATTTTTTTATATTCCAATAAAACAATTTCCAAATAATTATTTCCATTCAATTATTTTCCTGCAAATTATTTTCAACATATTTTTTTTTCCAGTACATTATTTTTGGAATAATTATATGCGTCCGAATTCAATCATATATTAAAAAAATATTTACCACAGTATAGCTCACAAAACTGTCTCGTGATAATATCTCAGTACAGGTTGGCAAATTTTTCCATTATAGAAGACACTGACGATTGTTGATCGGTCAACAAATTCTTAGAATGTACGGCATAAATTGAGTCATTCGAGAATCACTGTTTTGACGAAATATGACCACTCGATACGCTAAATGTTAATGCCATCCACATATTTTTGTAAGCTGTACTGTAATTAATTTTCGGTTTTTAAGTACAAATCTAGACACCTTATATTAGTGTTGTATCCGTTCATTCTAACTACTAGGTAGTAGGCATAATTAAAATTAATACGATTTTCAAATGATCACTTTTAACAAGTATATATTATTTTAATCTATGTTACCGACCGAAGTTTATTTGTACGAAACATAATATTATGAGAGTAGGTATATGATATTTATATAATATTCTCGGTGGATCGCGGGGTAAAAATTGACCAAGCCCGGATTAAGATAATTAATTGAGGCCTCGGGGCCAACATTTTGTATAAGGCCCCCATTGCTCCAATATAAAAAAAATTTTAATTTTATAAAACGACAAAATTAAAATTTTTTTCTTGCTTTACACTTGGCAAACTCAGTTATCATATTATCAAAATGTATTATTTTTAAAATATCATTTTCAGATGCCCAATACCATAAGTGCTGTTAAATTATCCTGTAAACTGGTTGTTCTGAATTTATTTTTATTTTTCCAAATTTTGAAATAGCCTATTCTGCTGAACAATTTTCACTCAGAATTGTTAAATATATCTTAAGCACAATGTATAAATTGGGAAAAATAACAATTAATGTATTTTCATCAAACCATTTCCAAAGATCAAGTACATTAAAATGGGAGTGCGTAATATACGAAAAATTTTTATTTAGGATTAATGATATTTGGGAAAATATTTACTAGGAATAATTGTATTATGGGAAAAAACGTTAATAGGAAAAATATGTTACGAGAAAATAAAAATGAGGAAAGTATGTTTTGAGGGAAAAATCACAGAGGAGAATAATTTTTAGGAATTTAATATTGAGGAAAATTTTATGTGGGAAAATATTTATTCAGAAAAGTATAATTGCGGTTCAATTTTGAATATTTCAAAATCAAGGTTGCCACACATCTGGACAAGTTAGTTAGTTCAATTTGTCTAAATTGAAAATCTTGTAGAAACATAATTCCAATATATGTTTATAATGTTGTATAATATGTATGTTTAATTAATTTGATGTATGTAATATACTAATATGTATAAGTTATTAACATTATATTTTGTATTTGACATTCAATTGAGTATTTAGGTACACTTATAATTTAAAAATTTTGATAAGCAATAATATAATTTAAAAAAAATATTAATCAAGATTTAGTCCTTTCCTGTGTTCTAAGTCCTGGTTTTTTTAGAAGAAATGTACGAATAACAAATAGGTTGGCAAGTTGCAATATCTGATGTACGTAAAGAACGATGAAAAAATAAACAAAAGTCGTGGTGACTGACATCTATCGACTACCAATGAAATATTGTCATTTTATTTGTTACATAATTTTACAAATAGAGCGCGCTGTTCTAACGGCACGTTTTTTTTCCATGTAATCGTACGCGAGTTGCACAGGCCTGGCACTACCAATTGGAAAATTTTACAGGAGAGCCAGTCTGTTTACTAAACATATCATCTTAACTGTGATAACCAAGTTTTCATGGAGGACAAAATGGATTTGAATGGGCCACGCGTGTATCGGCAGGACACAACAGGACGATACTACAATAATGCAATATGCATTTTTTCATTCTTGTTTATAATTTACAAATTACTATGCGCCGTCTTTATATGGTAATTTTTAGTTTAATTGTATTCTCAGAGTGGGAACAATTATCACGATGATCATATTTTGTATCCTTGTGGCTTGACGTTTTTACTTTTTACTTCAATTACAGTAATAGAATACAATATTCCGTGTTAATACCATTTGCAATAATATTTCTGTCGGTGTCTGTTCATTACGATGCTATTATTTTTAATGCCGATACAAAATGTGAAACTTTCTCCAAACCCATCAAAACACACGCACGATAACCCAGAAATATTTTAAATGGTGATTTATATTACAATTTGATTATTGATAAGTCTTTCCACGGTAAGTGTTTATCAAATTTATTTAAACTATTGGAAGATAGGTGGTATTAATAATTAAAAAATAATGAACTCGTGAGTTTGTATAGAAAGAATGATGTCAATAAATATTTGAAATAATGTATTAACATATAAATATATATATTAAATGATTCATTTACCTATATATTGTTAATTAGTATTAATACCTATTCAATAATATTTATTTTCTTAATAAACAAGATACAATGTCCGATATTATATTTTTGATTACCTAGTTATTTAATTAATATAGACTAAAAATGTATTGTATTTTATAATAAACACTGTTCACCTATTAGATAGATATTTCAGTAAATATTTAAATTTCTAATTTAATAATTAGTGATAGTGAGTAGTGAGTAATAAAAAGACAGTTGCAACTTGCATTTGATGCATTGCTTAGTTCAATTTATACAATATAATAATTATCAAATAAATAAGACTAAACGAAACTGTAATAAAAATATAGGTAGGTATGTTGGTATTAATATTTATATGAATATCAGTTATGTTTTATATAAGGTTAATGGTTATATTGTACACTTATAATAAATATTTATAGGAATACTATATTAGAAAACTTAATATTGGTAGGTACCTAATATGATTGTTTCAATTTATAATTTTTACATATGTAATATTTTACTTACTCTTCAACAGGCTAAAGACTTATAAACTCAATTCTGCCCACTCATTGTTTTTCTATACCTATGATCCTAAGATAATGACTGTATTTTTACGTTTATAAACTAACAATAACATAAATAACCAACAGGTATAACTCTCGCGGTTCATCTTAAACATTGATAACCATTACGTTTTTCAAATTTTAGAAATTCAACAATATACTTGTACCTAACATAATATATTCAAGCCCACAACACCTGAATTCAGCTGTTGCTGTATATTTTGTTAGACTGGTTAACCCTAAGTCGTCGCACAACTTCAAACTTATATACTTGTACACACATTTTCCAACCACTAACAAGTAACATACCTAATCTGGTGTTTAAGATGAACCATGTATGAGAGAAGTTATAGGTGACATATAAATACAAAGTTTGTACAAAAAACCAAATGTCCTCTCATATATAGCAAATTTACCACGAGAAAAACACAGTAATCAAATTAGAAAACCTTTTAGAAAGTATACAACTAGAGTTGGCATATGATGATGTACCTATAATTCGATCTAGGAGAGAATAATCAAAAAATTGAGATCATGCTGCACATCAGCTCATGATATATGACCAATCATAAAACTGTCGGCTACAATCACTGAGTACTAACATTGACATTTGTTGTGTATATGTGGCAATTTATTGTTTAAAATTAACTGTTGTCGTGCAGTTAACACTTCCGATGCACTGTATACATACATATAACAAATGAAAGCTGAAAAATGGGGGGAAAAACCGGACTCGCAGTGTTCACAATTTCGTGAAAAAAATTGCCATTTTTGTTTGTTTATTTATACAAAAAAACAATAAGTATTAGGTTTAAAAATGTTAATACATAATATATTATATTAATACTTGTGACTACCTATTTATATTTATTATATTATAAATCCAAAGTCACAATATTATACACTTTTTATTTTGCATATATGTATTTCAACAACTTTGTTGTCATCTTCAACGTGTACCAAAAACTAACTAAGTTGTTGAAATACGTATATGCCAAATAAAAAATGTATAATATTGTGACTTCAGGTTAATAATATAATAAATTTAAAAATGTTATTGAAAAAATCCATGAGACACAATGTTATAATTTTTAAATATTACTTCTCATTTTATTAACGAACATTCTTAGTCACACTACATATTTCATTACCTATCTATTCTACATACTTACATTACCTAATTAATATTTTACATTTTATTTCATAATATTTATATGAGCTATAGAAAACTCCAGTAATTTTCTTGAATTAAAATACATTTCAGGTATGCATTCCCAAACATTAAAAAGACAAGCTGATGATGTGAGTTTTAATAATGGTATGTACATCGTACTATCTAAAAACATTTTATAATTCACAAGGAATAAGCCAATACTAGAATTACATATTTAGTTTATGTATAATTTAATGTAATTTACTATTTATTATAGATGACGACGAATATGACGTCACATGGGGTAGCAAAAAATCAAGATATATCTATACTTACAATTTACAATCTCCTGATTTATTTCCGAATATTAATGATTCAGACCAGACTGATAGTGTTTACAGTATTCAGTCGAAGTCTACAAGTAATAATATTTATAAGTACACATTTTTTAATTGTACAACCAGTCTGACATACTGCCCAATGCCCTCCTAATAAAAAATGTTGCAATACTAAAATAAATTAAAATGTTTTTGTAAGGAAATGTAAATGCAATAAGAAGTATAATGTGTGGAATGGTATTTACTACAAAATACCATTTATTCTTTAAATATTTAGGCGACTTACAGCATTTTACTTTATGGGATAGGGGCAGCATACCGGTTGTATACATGTGTGTAGATTATGTACATAGAATTTTATACATGCTATTAGACATGGGATGACTGGTCATCTGGGGTTTAAAAGGTGTAATTACAAATCTGATTGTGATAGTAAAAGGTGTGCTAAGTTCTTACTATGCTAATATATTAGCATATGTTATGTAACTTGCTGGAATAGTACCACTTGTTAAAATGAATAGTAAAATATAATAACTTATAAGTATTATTGTTTACATTATTTATATGTGCAGCATAGGTATATAATATATTTTTTATAATTTGTAATTATTAACTTGGAGCATTAAAATATGAAAATACTAGTATGAATTTAGTTTTAAAATTTCCCTACATAGCAAGTTTTTTTTTTTTTTGACACATTTCCATGTCAATGATGTAAATTCTCAATTGTTATCTTTGACTATAACATATGTATGTATATTAGACATTATTATATTTTATAATGTTTAATATTAAATTAAGTATTGGTTAGAATATGTTTTCTTTAATTTCATAAAAACAATATAACATTTTAAACAACCTTGACAGTTATTTATATTTAATTTACTTAGAAATGATTTAGTTTTAATTATTTTAATAATTCTTATCTATATAATATGCATTGATATTAAGTAGGTAACTATATTAGTATATTAAAAGAGGTTTTAGGTATAGTATTAAATATATATAAATTTATAGTGGTATTTATTTTATATATATGCATATATATATATATTTGTATGTATATGTTCTATACATTATTTATGAGGATATTTTATTGACTGAATATATGGCTTATAAAAATATGAACATTTATATTTATAATTCAATTTTTATTAATTTAAAATATAAATTGAATGTTAATTGTAAATTATTAACTTAACAACTACTTATTTATTTATATTTAATTTCAACCTCTCTTATTAAGCATGGTTTTTATCTGGAAAAGAAGACACTATTCATCGGTAAAAATCAGAATTGATCATCCATCCTGGATCTAGCCGCAAATGACAAGGCTTGCACATGAAACTAGATAATTCACGGCACTACATCAATCTTTAATTCCACTTATATTTTTCTTATTAATTTTAATTAAAACACATTTTTTTTAGTTGAAGTAGCAGACGAACTTGATCTTAATCTTGAAGTTTCTTCTCAGTCAAGTTGTGGAAGTGATTGTGATTGCAACTCCCAAAATTCTAGTCAATTGGATCATACTGAATTTGAGGTAGTATATTCATCTTATTATAATAATTTCCATTATTTCTAAATTCAGATTCTTTTGCAATGTTAGATAAAAGTAAAATTTAAATTTACTAAATCAGTTTAATATATGTAGGCTGATCAAAATACTAGTTGGAAAAATTTATAGAAATCAGGTTAACCCTTAACTACACGTGCTGATTTTTTTCCAATAATTACATGCACTATGTATTTTTTACACCAATTTGCACAGAAAACTAATTATTAATTTAGTTATAACAATATACGAAATAAAAAAATGTTTTAATTACCTATTATATTATAATGAATAAATATATCTTACTGTTGTTTTATAATTTTTTTTTTTTTATCTTAATCACTATCCAGATAATATAATAAATATAATATTTAATATGTAGTACCTAGGTATTAATTTATATAATTTTATATAAATATAGAAATATAATAATAATAATAAATATTATAAAAATAATCGGCATTATCCACCAATATAAAACATAAAAATTACCAAAATAATATAAAATGGAGCTTGTTTTATTTGCTACAAACTTCGAATGACGACTGAAATGGTTTCTGACGATTATGTTTGGTAAAGAAAGGTTAGATAAGAAGAATAACTGAAAACAATTAATAAACCAAAATAGATCAAGATAATGGTAAGTTTGGTGTACAAAGTACACCAGCCGGTCTAGTTAAGGATTAAGCATAGTAAAAGTTACCCAGGAGCAAACATAGACTCGAACCATTATCCTGTTATTATGGAAACAAAACCATGTCTCAAAAAGTTTTTAAGAAATCATGAATCAAAGAAAAATTGGTGTTTAGAAGGAGAAAAATCTAAGAGAAAGTAATTGGAATATTACAATGAGAAAAAATGAACAACTCTGTAACTTAAACAAGCCCAGCCATCCCATTAATTATTTAATTGTATTAAAATAAAACCTCAAAAGCAAAAAAAAAAAATGAAACCTATTATTAATATTATTACATGTTCATTTTGTCATTAAATAAAGTCAAATTGAATAATGTAAATTTGTTTATTTTATTATTATCATTATTCGTATGGTAGTTGTCAATTTATTTTTTTTTCAAATCAAGAGCCGTAGACCCAAAAAGGTTGAAAACCACTGTCTTGGACTATTTATTATATTTATTAATAAACCTAATACATAGCTTTTGTAGACATAGAAAAAGCCTTTGACAGCATGAGCTGGAAAACACTTTTCCATATAATGGAAAAGATGGGCATAGATTAAAGACAGAAGAATAATATATGAACTATATGTTAATGAAAGATATAATATGAAGAAGCCAAAATACAAAAAGGTGTAGTTTATTTATCGTCCACATTATTTAATTTATACACAAAGAAAGCATTAAAAAGTCTGAGATATGAAAATATAGGATGGATTGAGGTGAATGTAATGTTAGTACAGATTTTGCAGATATTACAATGATGGCAAACAGCAAGTAAAATATAGAAAGAATGCTACAAAATAGATAATACACTAAAACAGAAATGGAACATAAAAATTAATAAGACAAAGACAAAGATTCTAGTTTTTAGTAAAAAAAAATAAAAAATCATTAGATGCTAATATAACCATAGACAATATGAAACTTAAAAATATAAACAGTTTTACATACCTTGGAAACAAAATTAAAACTTAATTTTAAAATTATAAATGAATTAATTCATATCATTAATTTTTAGGTTACAAATAATACTTTATTACTTGATAATGGGTATTTACCTGATGATACAGATACCCAAGAAGCCATTCTGGAGGAAAATTTACCATTTTTAAGTTCAGCTTTGTTTAATACATGTTCACAATGTAGAAGAGTAAACCTTAATCCCTACTATCAATACTGCAATGATTGTTTTAAAGTGAGTAATTGTAAAACATATTAACTGTATTTTAAAATATATCAAAGATAAATATAACAAAATTATATTTTAATAAAATATTGGAAAACAAAAAATGTTATGTAATATTTTGTATTGTAATTTTATCTAGTATCGTATGCAATTGTTTGAAAGTAAACCCGGTTCAAAACCAAAAAGCATCAAACGTTTGACCAAAATGTCAAATTATGTACAAGAAAGTGGATTATGTAAGAACTCTCGTGAATTAAATCATCTAGAACATTGTCCATCATATTCTCAAGATTCTTCGTGTGCATCAATTTCTCAAGAACCTTGCATATCAAATTCTCAAGAATCTGGTTCATTTGGAATTTCTGGCTTATGTGTAGAGTCTCTAAATAATACAATTGATATGTTTCAAAACTCTATAAATTTATGTAGTGTTTGTTTATTGAAGCCAAAAAATGGAATTTTTAATCATGGAAAAAGTGCACATGTTTATTGTTGCTATAATTGTGCAAAGCAAATATGGAATAGATCAGGTAAATGTCCTATTTGTAATTTAAAAATTAGATATGTTACAAAACTTAATATTGTTCGTTAGTATTTGTTGTTGTTTACTTTTAATAAATTGAATTTTATTTTACTTTTGAGTGATATTTAATATAATTTTTTTATATTTTAATGCCATATAACTTACAAAATTAAACTTCTGAATACAAGAAAGATAGTAAATATTAATATATTATACATACTATTTAAAAAAATGTATTAATATTGAATTATAATTTTATTAAAGTGGGGTATAAATCATTGTTGATTGACTAGTTTTTGGTTTGATAATATTTCTGAATCCAGATTTTTTCTTTGGCATCTAGAAGACTATAAGAGTTTTAGTTTCCACAAATATCAAATTTCCATCTTTCTCCTTGACTGTTTCCCTCCAATATTACCCCATCAAGGCATTGTTTTTTAAGCTTTCTTAGACTGGTTAATATTATGTAGTCAATGCTTCAGTTCTTTGCATAGCATATCCAAACAATTGTATTCTTTGTCCCTTTACATTAATAATTTTGGTTTTGTGTAATTTCTTTATTTTATTTTTTGTTCTATACAGACAATATAATTAATTATCCTTTATTGCTCCACAAATCACTTTCAAAAGTGTATTTTCAAAGAACAATAACTTATTTTCTATTTATGCTACCATTATTTATACTTTGGATCTACATGCCAGCGTTGGTCTGACTACAGCTATATACAAACATATACAAACATAGTTACTGTTTTCATTTTATATATTATGTTGTCATAGTCTGTATTATAACTACAATTAGATTTAAAATGTTTAAACAATCTACAAAACCCAATACATCCAATTTAATTTCACCAATGTCAAACCCACATATGTTACTTTGTACACTTCTTGTCACCATTTCTAATGTCTAACAAAGGTAAGAAGATATTACTCTGCTTTTTTATGACAACTTGAAACTCTTCAGAAAAAATTTGGTCTACACTAACATATATGATACTTTGTACCATCCATGCATATCTTTGTTAGCATTATGTAATACCTGCCATATTTTCTATCGGAACCAATACTTCTTTTGTTAATCTACCTAGTTATTGACAATTGATCAATTGTCAATTTCCCTTTTCAAAACTCACATTAGTATTTTCCTATGCATGTATCAATATTATAGTCTACATCCTTTTAAGTAGTACTTTTGAAAAACCCTTTGTACACCATAATATTCCTCTGTCTGTAGTAATTACAATCTAATTTTTCGAGATAATTCCAAAGATTTTAAGTAGCTCGTTTCTATTTGATTAGATAATCGTGAAAAACCCTAGGTTAGTTTGATCACTATATATAGACTTAGAAATAGGTCATTATCCAGGTTATACCTACCAACTAGAAGGCTATATACTTGTATACATTTGAACGCTTTAAACACTTCATATCTCATACGAAAAATAAATACCAAAGAGTGGCTTTGGAGAAAATGTCCCTTAAACCTTCTAAGTAAATAAATGGAGTAACCATTATAGAACCACTTATTGTCTAAAATGAATAATGTAATTGCTAAATTATTTATTTGTTCAATTTTAGGTTTTCACTTACAAATATGTATTTAAAAATTCTTGCGTGTATACGTGAAAAATAAATCACAGTCGTGACCACCATTTAATCGCATCCTAATCCTGCAGACTTAATTTCCGTAATCGCTCGTTGAAATAATATAATAATTATTGTTCTTTATGCATATATAATGTGACTATTATAAACAAGTTACAACTGTTTATCAATGGAAAATTTTAATAAAAGTATATGTGTAATAATAATTACGTAATGCATTATTATAATATAATATTACACAATTTTGTTTATCAAAATTTCAAATATGTAACCGTCATTGATCATTTTCAAACCCAGAGTATGAAAAAAATCTAATGTCCTGCGTATAGACATGCCCCTAAATATTGTATTATAATATGTCTATATGTACCCACGATGGATGTATAATACAAAATAACAAATGCGTGCGCTTCTCAATCTAAATTGTGCATAATTATTGGTAAAAAATGTTACCTACGACTAATAAAAAGTACTCTATCCCTCCCCTTACAATGATATTACAATCACAGAAGTAAGCATGATTTCTTTGCATTATTATGCACGTACAAGCAAAAGTACAGAATAAAATAACTTTTCAAACTTAGAGCTAAGAGCTTTTTTAAAAGTTCTTTTCATAACAAAGTAAATAGATATGATCACAAATTCACAACTTATTGATACGCACACTCGTACCACCACTCCTCACTTCATCCTATATAAATTGGTGGAAGTCTTCCGCCTATTTCGACAGTCAACTTTTATTATAGGTAAACAAATTTAAAAATTATAACAAAGATGTATGTCTTATTTTATACATTTCTGTTTTTTTTTTCACCCTTCTTTTTTTCGATTTTGTCTATTCGCAATTTGTTTATTTAGGTACTATAAACTATACTAACAACTAATTTCAAATTTGTAATGGTTCTTTTATTCTGTGGTACAAGTGGGAAAAGCGGGTTTATTGATTTGGCTGGTAACAGCTGACGCAAGTGATGTCGTATAAAATTGCTCTTTGTTATCAATTATCACTTCGACGGTCTTCAATGCCACAAAAATTTCGCAGTTCAAGTACCACAGGTAATTTGGAAATTTTATTTTATATAAAAATAATAATAATATAATAAATTCTATGATACTTATATTTATATACCTATTGACTTAAAATTATCTTACATTTTCAACATATATTTGCAATATCAAATGGATTACTCTTTCTATATTACTATAATATTAATATAGTATATTATATATGGGTAAACATTTATTATGATATACTTTATAGTTTATACGAATCACTGAAAAATCGCCCAAAGGACCGGACAGGGGTGGTGGCATATTTGAGAGCGAGTTGTAGAAACAATCGCCCCCTGCCTCAACATATACATATTTTTTTTAATAATAAATAATAAAATGTTTTTCAAAAATTTTTAATTTTGAGAGAAGTGCATTTTCCGAACGGGTTTTTCAAATTTTACCCGAAAAATTATAAAAAAAAAAAAAAAAAAAAAGGAAAACATGTACCTATTCTTTAAAATTGAAGTCGTATAGTCTCCAGGCCTGGCATGTTACCGAGTTCAACTCGATGAGGATCGCGTGATATTTAGGCCAATTAAATAATGTATGGCAAATATATAAGAGCGCACAACACAATGTGAAATTTGGAAGGTTCTTAATAGCCGGTACTCTATGAATTTTTTTTTAATGGGCCAAAAATGGTCGTAGTCTTCAAATGTACACCGAATATGTATTTCAAACTTCATACTATTATATTATCGTGATACAATTTCCAAGATTTTTTTTTAAAAAATTGTGAACAATTTAATAGCATTAATATTTTAATATAAAAAAAACCGGTCATTAGGAGGTGGAAGCACTTCGCTCGTTGGATAGGATACTGGTTGTGGATATATTAAATTTGAAAGCACTAGTAATCATAAATCATTTATTTGGATAAAATGATTCTGCAGAGCGAGACTTCGATGTATACAGCTAGGGGTGTAGCGAAGTAATTTTTTTTTCTGGGAGGGGGCAGTGTATTTAATTTGACCAACTGATTTGAATAATCAAAAAAAAAAAAAAGTCACACCTTTAACAATTTGGCCAAATGAATATGGAGAGTGCTAATTCATATAATCGACTATCAAAAATGTACATGAAAGTATATCTTGATATTAAACTACCTACCATTGATTATATACATATTATATAATCAATGCTACCTACCTACCTATATACGTACAGTAAATTTCTTTTTAAAGGTAGGCAACACAAAATATGTTTACTTTGTGACCTTGGGTTGGACCGAGTAACTCTTTCGCAAAATTATTTGCTATTTTTAAATATTATTCTCTATTTTTGACGACAGATTTAAATTGGTATATATTTTTAAGGAATTTTCATTCATATAAACTAATAATCTAATAATAAATCAAATAACTTTTAAAAATATAGTCTCTAAATGTGTTGTTTAAAATTGATCTAGTTACAACCATTAAAAAAATACCCCTCCCTACCTGTATATATGCCGGTATACCGCAAGACAGATACTTGAGGTGGTGCACCCTGGACAATAACGGTAGGTGGGAGAGTAAGCTGTACAGCAAATAAGTCTTTAATGCGCATAAAGGCTTAAAGCAACTTATATTTCCTGACAAATATATATATAATAATCTAGTTTGCCATAGCCCATAGGATAGATATTTATATAAAATTTGGATCAATTTTACACTATACAAAATAATAAACCTGCAGGCATATATTATATACCTGCTTTTTATCAAAGGAATTATTGTTCTACCATATCACTTACCAGTGACATGTTTTCAATTTTTTTCTTGAGGGGTTTGTAAAAAAAAATATAGACCACTAAATAAGTCTATAACCATATATATTAAATTATCTACATTATATTTTACCGTGGGTAAGGTTAAAAATCGCCTAGCAGATAGACCTAATCGCTGCAAACGACTAAATAGATGAGCTGGGATCGTGTTATTTTATTCATTGTTATTTTAAAAAATAATACGCTTTTTATTAAAGTTCGGATTTGTATGCACTAAAAAAGCTTTAAATAATATACATAGGCATCTAAAAACCTTAAAATATACACCTAATATATGTTTTTAAATATTTAAAAAATATACTCTTATAGCCTTAGATATCTAAAAAATATGCATTCATACACATGTATATTGTACCTATACGGCTATACACTCATTTTTTGTTTCATTCATATTTCTTACTTTCAAGTTCATACTAGGTAGGTACTATTTCCATAAGTCTGTGAAGGCTCAAATCTGAAAATGTTTGGGAAATAATAGGATTTAAAACTGTTAATTTTACTAGGTACTTACTATTTTCATAAAATAGATATATTTATTAATTTTTATTACCTATAGGTATAGAATATTAAATAACTGAATAAATGGATAGATGAATGAAAAAAATAACAATGGATATAGTATAAACAAATAAGAATAAATTAGTTATTGCATGCCGTTTCTTTCATAAATATTACAAATTAGACATTCATTTTTGGTTGAAATTTAACGAGAAATTAAATTTTTTGATCATAAACAATATAGGTAGGTACTTGATAATTAAATATTAAAAATTAAAGTACAATAATTGTAAAAATTATTTTTAAATAATAGGTATATCGTATATATGGGTTAAAACTGTATTTTTTACGAAATATTTTTATTCTTCAAAATATACCATTATCCCTAAAATATGCTTTTATATACACTATAAACTTTTTTCTATACTTTCTCTGCTAAACAAATCGTTGAACTTATTACAATTTAAAACACCTATAGAACTTTGATGACGTTTTCATTTTTTTTTTTATGAGTCCTATCCCTATACCTATACTTCTAACCTATATGTATTATATAATTTAATGTTAAAATGTATAATGGAAAACACAGTGTCAAAATTCATAAAGAGTTTCGAAGTACAGAAACAATTAAAAATGATAAAACGATATTAAAAAAGGTAAGCAATTATTGGAAATTACTAACTTAATAAATATTAGTATCGATAAAAATTAAGTAAATCTTTTATATAAAGGTGATAAATTACCTAATATCAACCTTTAAGTTTTAAAGAAGTTAAACAAGATTAAATACAACGTGAATCAGTCATAGATTATATAAATTCAATAATCAAAATTATATAGGTACACGTCATAACTAAATAGATAATATGATCAATATAACAATATATATCAGTGATAATACCAGTGGCGCAACCAGGAAATATTTTTTTGGGGGGGGGGGTTACAATTTATACATATATACACTAGATAATACGAATAAATGCTATATAGTAGGAACATACTAC
>JAIPRL010010045.1:0-16331 GCA_025469235.1 Pemphigus obesinymphae
GGTACGGGTTTAAAAAACGTGTATCACTTTTTCCGGGTTACGGGTTTCGGCTTTAACACGGTTTTAATATTTTGCGGGTTACACGGGTTTTCACCCCGGGTTCAAACCCGTTTTGACTCCCTGGTTACAAATCAATTGTCTCTATATTTATACAAAACATATATTGTGTATATTGTTTATGAATATAAGTACTAATTGTATACAATAACAGTTTATAAAATAAAACTTAATATTATAATAAATTGTATTAAATTTTTTCGTTAAATTAATTTAATGAAATAAATAAATAACATTAAATTTGAATATATTTTACTAATATTTCTTT
Organism: Pemphigus obesinymphae; assembly: GCA_025469235.1. Taxonomy (NCBI): domain Eukaryota; kingdom Metazoa; phylum Arthropoda; class Insecta; order Hemiptera; family Aphididae; genus Pemphigus; species Pemphigus obesinymphae. The sequence continues at coordinate 326 of JAIPRL010010045.1, forward strand.
AGTGAGTTTGTGACGTTTGCTATGCGGGATTCATAAAATATTAGTAGAAAACATTTTACCATAAGATTTTAGACGGATTGTAAGGTAAATTTGTGTGTAATTAATGTAATAAGTACCTACTATTCTACGGGGTGTTTCTATTGTGGAAATTATGAAGTTATTATAATGTTGATGACTTGACGGTGAAACTATTTTGTTCAAGTTGAACAACATTGAAATTCACATAATGATTTATATTATGTTATGACATGAATACGGCGAGGCGATAAGCGGTGGGTAAAATGTAGTAAACATTGCCAGTGTTGGAAATGACGGAGTTGCTTCAGTGATAACGTCCAGTCGGCTATCCAGCAGCAAGCTGTTGTTGTTTCGCATTATGTCTACGGGCCGAACAAACAAAATGATAATGCCAGTGTTTCGTTGATACACCGTTTTAATTCGTAACAATATTATAGGTTGGTACGATATTAATATTTCAAACGAAGTCGGCAATAATTTTTTCCGTGAATTTTCTCGTTCGTTTTCCCCGCATGTCCGGGAAAAGTTTTCTGGGCCCGCGTCATCCGACCGACATGCCTATATACTTATATAGCTCACGCCCCGTGTATTATCGGGTTTTTTTTTTTTCCCAAGGACGGCGAAAAAAAAAAAAAACCGTTTTTTCCCGAAATTTCGGCCGGCTACGTACGCACGTGCGCGGTGCATAACGCCCGAAATCCTCCGAAATATCGCGTACCGCACCCCCCCGACCACTTTCGCGCGTGCCGCCGACACTGTCCCACAGGTCATTCCCTCCCCCGTCGCCGCCGCCGCCGCCGTCATACACCCCGTGTCCCGGCGGCGCACGTATATGCGAATGTCAAAAATACATAATCCACGAGACCTATTTATATAGGTAAGTCGCGCGGTGCGTGTGTCCGCCTGATATCGATTTCACCGTACACGTCCACATTATAAGCGCCACGTGTATACACGTACACGTAATACGCGTGTACGCCACCGGTTACCGGGGGTGGGGCGGGTGGCCAACAGGGGCGCCCACCCTTATATCGATTCGCCCTACGCCGACCGGTCCCCCCCCACCCGCTCACCCGTACACTATACGTTCGACTCGCCGCACGACGGCATACTCTACACAGGGCCCGTCCGCCCTTACGCTCCGAAACGTCTCGTGGCCGCCGGCGGGGTAGTATAATAATAATAATATATATGGGCCATATAGACAAAACACACGATGGATAGGACACACTATCATATTATTATTATTATTATTATTATCAGCAGGCGTTCCCGAATCTTCCGTCTCACTCGGCCAGTATTTATATTTTATATACATGAATTTTATTTTTCTCGTATAGACGGTACGATAATAGCCGATAACGATATTATTAAATAATATCATTGACAACAAAACGGATAAAATATAAAACATTTTTTTTATATTTTTTATTCCGACATAAATTGTTAATTATTTGTTATAAAAGTTATTAATAATAATTTAATCGTTTCGGTAAGTTTTTGCCGTTTTTTTTTGAATCATTTGTTTTTTTTTTTTTATTTTATTTCGTGAAATGTTCTTACGTCAAAATATTTGTGTCCGAAACAACGTATCCGTATAAACCATTGTACGTTTAAAATTTAATCGATAATTAAACGAACTATAATATTGATAAATAATTAAATAAAATGATGGAATATATCATTTTGATATTGCCATCTACCTTCTCTAATCAGGAACCCTACACGCCATACAAACTTTGGATACGATATATAGCCCATCCATTGTGTATTATCTATATGATATTATAGACGTGGTCACCCGCGGTGTCTGCACGAGATTTCCGACCGCACTCAACCGTGCGAGGGGAACGGGGTTTGACTTGAAATTTTCGACTTGTTTCACTTGTAAATGTGCACTTCGCCGAAAAAATATATCAAACGTGTACTACATATAATATAGTTTCATGCAACGTTTTTCAATCGGATCACTCGATAATACATACGCGTTTCAACCGTTAACTGACCGGTACCGATTCATTCACGCAGCACCGTCTTGAAAATAATCAATGCGATACTCGATAATTGTTTGATTAATTGACATTGATAACAAAATTAACGGTACGGAAAAAGAGTTAAACTCTTCAACTTTAAAATACGATTTTTCGGTACTACGCGGCTATCCGCCAATTGGGAAAAACGGTTTTATTCCTTAGGGGTGGATCTACGGGAAGGGGAAACATGGAAAACAAAGTCGTCAGAGGTTTTTATTTAACGTATAATACCATATGATTGACCTTTTTTTTAGCTTATTTTTATACATTTTTTTCCCCTATTGGGTACTGTATAGATGTGCATAATAGTATTGATACCGGTTATAATGATTTTATATAATCAAAAAAGTCTATACTACGATCTTTAACATTGATTCTTATTTATAGAATAATAATTACATTGTTTTTCGTTTTTATTTAATGAATATTTTAATATAATGCATTTTTTTTTATATAAACCGCAGTTATAATCATTTTTTTTAATAAGTTTTGGATAAGACATTTTAATAAACAGAATATTATTAAACATTTTTAATTAATTTTTTTCACGTGAATTAAACACATTTCACAATATATTCAAAATAAATTAATTTCATGAAACTTTTATAATTATCTACCACGAGAGTGTTTTTAATGTTCGACCAACCGTCGTTCGATTTCGACTCTTAATTCGCGTCCACGGTCGCACATAGATCCATTCTATACCCACTTCTTTTGTACGAGCTACACGAGTATAGTTTACAGTTGCGGCGGATTTAATATTTCAGGGTCGGTCGACCCCACATTTGCAGGCAACAGGTATCACGGCAAACGTACCCCAATGCGATTTCCCTTACTGGTTTTATCAAAGTGAAAAAATAATATTATCGTATTATTATTATATTGCTTGGTATATTTTGGTAAAAACAAGTTTAACTCGCAATGTCTCTGTTAAAAAAAAATACACGCATTAGGTAAATATTCTCTTGCATATATTTTGTTCATAATTATTCATAAATAAATAGAAATCACTTTTTTTTAATTTTTTACTAATTTAATTACTTTTATACTATATTGAAAAATACAAAACAAAAATAGATATCAATATGTATGATGTTATAACGTAACTCCACTATTTTACAACGTCACTAAGAGTATATATATATATATATCTCCTTATATATGAATATTAGCAGAAACAATTAAGAATAAAATAAAAACGAATTTAAAACTTCTTATTACCTATGAAAATTCGATAAATCAATTTTAATAGTAATATAAAGTATTGAACAATAAGTATATAAACACAATTTTTTAACTTGATTATAGACATAGAGAAAAAATAATATTAACTTCATTTTTTTTTAAATTAAAATTGTGTTTATATCAAATGTATGAAATTAATTTTAACTTCACATTAATTTTCTACGAATTATTTATTTTACTCAACAATCTGGTAAATAGGGGCCAGAAGCACTTATTTATTTCATAAGATATTGCAAGATAGTAGTACCTAGGTATATATAATAGATGCAACCGCGTTTAAATGATCAATAAATTATGGTTCAAAACACTGCGCAAATTTAGTTCATGGCACAGTGTTTTCGATAAAAATAAATACCAAATTTTTATATTTGTGTATTCATGCCATTTTAATAAAGCTTTCATGTCAGTTCAAATACTGCATATTATTATAATATTTAAACTAGGCGCTCGGTCCACAGGGAATGTAGAGTGCAATAATTATCGGTTATATATCCGTAATTTTATTTTATTTTGAACTCGACAATTTGCATACATTTACGAGTAAATAACCGTTATATAGTTTATTTTGTTACTGTGCGATTTGTGTATATTTACTATTCTACACTGTATTTTTCCTACTGCAAAATATCCATTAATTTGATAAGATAACCGACCAGTAACCATAAAACATTTAAAATTAATTTCCAGTTAAAATTCAAACCAAAATACTTTAATAAATTACAATCACAACGGTTCTCCAACATAATTTTTTAAATGCATATAAACTGAAAAAAACACACATATATGGTAATCAAAAATCGAATGTTAAGAATTCTACTAGGAATATGGTGGTAGATGTATTCAATTTGAAAATAATGATAAGCCCTTTCTTTCGGTAAAACGATTTTTAAGTGTAATGTGCATGCATATCTAATATAAGTGAAAAACATCTGAAAAATGTAATTTGTAAGTACATTTGAAAATAAAATTATATGACGTGTATACTATATATTATGTATAAGTTGAATAGGCAGTCAAAAAAATTTTCAAATTTATACACATATATTTGCAATTTTTGAGTAGGTAGTTTTTACTAATACGTTTATTGAAAAAAAAAACAATTTTTTTAAATTACCTTAAATTTACTAAAGAAGACTTAGGGACAGTATACATATACCGATTCAATCTATAGTGATTTGGTCGAAATGTTATTCAGAGAAAAAAATAAAAAGAAAGTAAACATCATTGTAAAACTACTAGTTTCTTTGAAAAGCTAAAATCTAAAATGTTCTATATAATATCACCTGATATTTTAATCTTTCTCCCTCGGGAGCATCACTGGTATACCGTATACTGTGTATCATATGTAATATTGTATACACATAATGATCTAATCATCGTTGATATTATAATATTGCTTTGATAGGTTAAATTGAATAACTTTTTATTGACGTTATAACTTCAAATTTTTTTAGATAATTATTGCTGATTTATACTCAAAGTAATTCTCTTTGTCTAAAATATTCATAATTAAGTAAAGTTTTACTGTAAATTATACGAGTGTTAAGATTCATTAATATTTATCCATAATAAATAGAGTAATTTTTTTTTTGTATATTGGTTTAAGTATTGAAAATAGTTATTAACACCACGTCAGAATAATATGATTACATTGTTGTAATTGTATTTTTGTTGTGATATATTTATATTTACAAATTTAGTTTGGAATAAATTATTGAAAATATTTTTAAGCTTTCATTTCCATGACCTTATATAGTTAAAAATATCCTTAAAAATTATTAGAATATTTTACTTGTCAGAAATTATTATAAAACTCATTTGGTTTTGTTATAATATCTGAAGTGTGATTTTAATAATTATAATTTTAATTTCGTGAAATTATTATTTGAATGATATTCAATTATCATTAGTTTTCAAAAGATACAAAATTGTTTCCATGGATATCAATTTTATTTTTTAATTTACCTTATATATATATATATATATAAATTTTAATAGATTTTTAGACAATTGCACGTAATATTAACTGTAAAATTACTATTCAATCGAGTCATAATAATTTAGATTGTTATTTAAAATCTTATCATATACCATTAAACTAAAATGCACATTTGCAGAACCGCGAATAGATTAAACGCTTATATTTCTTTAATCAGTTAGGTATAGGTACTTGCCTATCGACAAATTATACGTAGATATACATACCTGTATGTATATATTTAGAACATTAAAAAAAAAAAAAATCTAAATTTGACCGTCTAATATCTAAATATCCCTTTTGGAATATTGTGAGGAGCATACGCATTGCCAAAAGACGCGAATCGTTCAGTATTATTTTCGGTATTCGATTGTTCGGTGGAGGCGTGACGGGTGTATCTCAGTAACGCGTGCAAAGATAAACGAGAAATAAGAGGGATCGGGTGATTGATGATTTTGGCGTGCCCGAAGATGTCTGTGAAAGTTTCGCCAAGCCCATTTATGTAAGGAATTTGGAGGTCATTGGGTAGGGCACGTCATTCGGTCACGTACGAACCACTCGTGTTCATCGAGATGGGGAAGAAAGGACTTGTTTGAGATATATATCGACTGGAATGGACTATTGTACCGAAAAAAGGATCCTCTCTATCTTTGTCTATGGTGATTGTGAGGTTGGGATCGACTCTAAATGTCACGTTAAAAACTTACACGTGACACTTTTAATTTAAAGCCGAATAACAACATGAACTGATGGAATACGATATATAGATAGTTACTTAACTTAGTGAACGTACGACGGAACTTATACTGAACTATAAATGTGTCTTAAAGTCAAAAATGCTCACAGAATACAATTTACATTTAATGTATACTACGAGGATATTTTAGAAAGGGTAGTAATGAGGTAATCCTTCCCCTGCACGTGCACATTTTTTTATTCATTTTAAATTTAATTGCAGATCCAATTTAAAAATTTGATATCAAATTTAATACAATTTTGTCAGATTCTATGGGGTAAATAAAAAGTTGAGCGGTACCGTGCAATTAAATTTTGACGAAAATATTTAAATACTTTCACAAAAAAGGATCGATTATTTAGACACTTTAACATTATTAAAAAAAAAACTTATATTATTCAATGTTAAATATGATTATTAGACCAGAAATTATAAAATTAAACTTAAATTTTGATAACCAACTTTATAAATGGTCCATTTTGGAAGAAAATATTTCCTTATTATTATACAATGAAAATACATATAAATGAAATTGAAATTAAAACATGTATATTAGCCCGTTATATTATACCTATACAACGATACAGGTATGTGGTCATATTATCCAGTGTTGTTAGAGGAACGCGATTGAAAAGACAAAAATACTTGATGTGATTCTTTATTTGAGCAACGAATAAAGGATTAGATTTTATTATTTTTAAAATTGTTTAAAGCTAGCGTACGTATACGTATCATAATAATGTTATATGGAATAATGGGTTGAAATTTTGTTTCGTTTATTTAAAAACTACTTTGAGTTATTTATCAATATTATAATCAACGAGTGAAAAAACGAATTCCTATTAGGAAATTGTAAAAAAAGTGCATTGGGTAAAAAGTAATTTTTAATTTTTAAACGAATGACAAATAAACATAATTATATTTGAAGCAGAATTACCAACACTGCAGGTGTTATTGGCTCTGTCATCGATGAAAATATAAATAATGCTATTTTTTAATACTAAAAAGGCAAATTGTATTTATCAGAAAAGTATTAAGCCGAGGTGGTATTGTTACGTTGGTACCACCCACAAAACTTTGATTTATCATTTTTTCGAACAACAATAATTAAAAGGTATAATTCAATGAAACGAAAAACGAAAAATATATCCATATTTTTGTTAAATTTATTGGTCTATATTAGTTACCTAAAAATTAAAATTTAAACAACCTATATGTATCAGACAGTTAACTGCATTCACTATTAACAATTTAAATCGTATATTATAGGTTTTTTATACGTAACGTGGGCCTAGGTGAATACTTGATTCCAGGGGTGTGGCACATGTCCCTACCATACTCACTCTCGTATAGGGGACGGCTTGGTTGGCGATATTTACGCACGACAACTGACCGTAGCCCTCGCAATATAATATACACTCTATATATACCAGAGGCTAAAATATATACTTTTTCGTACTGTGCACTTTAGGATTTTATCACTCACCCCCTTCAACGGTCTCATTTTGGTTATTGATTGGATGGGGGTTATGTTTTAATTAGCTCATCAGAAAATAAAAATCTAAATTGTTCATTTATGTTACCTATAAAAACTTTTATTCACAATAAATAGGTTGTTTTAGTTATGTGTTTAAGATTATTTTGAGTTATTACATATTTAACACATGAATAGGCTATTTATACAATTATAAAAAATGGCAATTGTATTGAGATACAAATGTAAATTTAAATATAAGATTATAAGCGAGCGGTTATTTTTTCTGATGATAAAAGTACCTTTATCATCTATGAAATATAGGATAGCCTGCAATAGCTGTTAACGTGTTACTTAACACTTGTTGGTATTTTAGATTTTGCTGTTGATACATTTTGGAATTTTTTCAAAATTATATTTAAATAAAATAAATTAATAAAAAAAAAAATTTTTATTACAAACAAATACCATAATACAGAGAATATAGAACCATTACACGCTATTTAATTTCGTACTACACACTCAACATTTCGTATTACACACAATATGTCGTACTGCACACAATTTTAGTCTCTTCTATATAAGACTACAGACCTGCTGTACTTTAAACAGCTACTATAGCAGATGTGAAATGATGACCAGCTAGGTCCGTTTTACTATACGGAGATGATCACGTTTTCGGTGTAGTTATTATTATAATATTGTCTAAACAACTCGTTAAATACCTACCCTATATCAGTGATTACGATGATTATATGCATTATTGTTCTGACCGGTCCCTCGGCAGCGTTTGGTTAAATTATTATAATTTTTCGCGTTCGAGGGAATCCCTCTTGCGAAGAGGAAACATTATTCGGGCGTGGCCGTCGAGGTATTTTTAATAAATTAAATAATATATAGGTACATATAATATATATTATATATTGATCGTTTTAACGAATAGTTTTGCAGTATAAGTTCGTTTGCACGTCAGAAATGTGAACCAAGCATGACGACGGGGTTACACCCAGAAGAACTTTTCACCGAATGCCTGAAAACTCTGTGTATATCGAGTAAAAAAATGAATCTCCATATCAAAGCATAGCGTCCACAATTCCAAAATACTCGTTCGAAAATATCATTTCTTCATTGAAAATTGTTTTTACTGTGGTGTCATGATACGAGCTAAATAATGAAAAACACGATGTTTTGTTAATGTTATTATTATCATTCGTTATAAAAACAGATTTTTTTCAAAATAAATATACTAAAAAATACTGTTAATAATATAATCAAAAATACACTTAAAATATACTATAATAATAAAATAAAAAATGTCTAGTTTTACATACTCTTATTTCCCAAACTCTAACATGATCAGTTTTGTACCTTCACATATTATTAGGGCAGTCTAAGATGCTTATTGAAAACTACGACATGCATAGGTATCTACCAAATTTTTAGACGGGTTAGTTATTTATGGCCGGTTTGCACCAGAGACCAGACTCCACCAACGAGAAATCTCGTTGGCTACATATTGACTACATCTTTAAATATATAACCACTTTAATACTTTCATCTGTAATATATAAGTTGAAAACCTATTTTAAAAAATATTTCCTACTTAATATAAATTTGTCTAAAATAATTATTCATATCGAAATTCGTCGATAATTTTACTTCAATTAAAATACCTTGTAAAACAATTTTATAAACAAGATGTTGACAAAGAAAATATAAAGTATCATGACCCATTTTTTTTTTCCAGAAGATGACAAGCTCTTTAAAACTATGTAATACCAATTAACTTGTATGAACCTGTGTAGAAATGTTTGAAAACAAAATTATAATATCAACTACCACTCCAATGTAATTAGGATAAAATGGTATATTGTATGATGAAACTTGATAGTGTAAGTATTATAATTTATATAATTATATATATATATATATATATATATTTATATTATATTGATATTGAGATTTTAGTAATTACAGTAATCGGCAATTATGGAGTTAAGTACAAATAAACGTATATTATACGTATATATATACAATATATTTTATATCTTTATATACCAACATAATATTTTACAAAATAAAAATGTACTAAATTAGTTTTCAATATTTTAATATTAATAAACGAACGAACGTTTCGCCTCAATAAACTTTGAACTTTCATTACTATTTATCCTTTTATTTAATGTATAGGTATTTATAAATATTATGTAATGTTATGTATATATATATATTCATAAAGTCCGTTCTTGTAGTCCATTAATAATCTTTTAACACCACAATTCCAATTGCATTTTTTAAAATATAAATTCTTTTTACCCCGTTTCCTCGTTTTCCTCTTTTCCGACTTCTCCTGTTTGAGAATTCCATATACTTTTTCCCATTCGAGAGCACTTTATAATAGCGTCATGTTGGAAGCAAATGAAACGTATAATTCCCCACTCTTACTCGGTCACCACAGTACATATAACACTCGGAACTTTGGTACTTAAAAATATCGTATAATAAATGTAATGAGCTCGACCGAATGTGACTGAGAATACAAAATAATATGGCAATTCATTTAAAAAATATATTTTATTTTTAATAAAATACATAACTAATTAACATTTATTTCACGTACTAAAACGGTTACAATAATTACTTAATTATTGTTTATTTATTTAAAAAACGCCCAACTGGGCAAATTAAATATAGAATTTACAGAAAAAAAAATAGTTATATACAGTGGAACGAAAAGATTATTACTTCAATACTGGAAACATAATTACAAATTAATATAGTGGGCAACGAATATTAAGAAACTAAATTAGGAAGTTTTATTTAAGTTCGTATAATAATATAATAATAATAATATAATATAATAAGGGATGTTTACGGCCATAAGAAGTGGAACATGAAAAGGAGTATAATCTCTAGAATGGTGGGATGGTACCCAGAATATGATGCTAGGAGAAAAACTGGAACATCAATGATTTCATAAAGATATAGAAAACAAAGTTAATATTAGAGGCGATAAAGTGGGCTGAAAGGTTGACATTTTTAAAGATTGACGAATACGAGAGTAGTCATGTCTTAGATGCACAATTTTTTTTTTATTAATATTTTTTTATTAATAGGTGGCATATGAAAATAAATTCTTATAAAAATGTTCGATTTTTAGCTGATCCTTTGCCAAATAAGAATGCTAAACAACGATACCAAATTGTAGTATAGAGCCCACAAGAGTAGAGTATAGAGAGCAAAGGCAACTGAGATAGGTAAATATTTTAGAAACTCGCTTTCTAAACCCTGAATTTTTGAGAGCTTTGCTAAAATTAAGTAATGTTTATGTATTGCTCAAAACTTAATGGTGGTGAGTACAAGTTCCAAACGAAAAAGAAATCAAGAATCTTTTGTTTCCTATTATTAAGTACTGGTTTCTAAAGTAAGGAGAGTGTTGCCGATATTGAGTGATTCTAGTACATTTAAAAGAAGATCGGGTTCAACTATATCAAATATTTTCTAGAAGTTAGAAAAAGAAAATATAAATTTAGCTTTTCTGTCTCAAGACATTCAGTCGGGTATCAATGAACAAAACACTACTAGTTTCGCTATATAGGGGAGTATTGAGATAGGGATGTAGATTTTTATACATTGGACAGATCGTTGGACTTAAAAATTGGAGATACAGAGATAATTTTCTAAATCCTAGGAAAAGTTCCTTCATCTAAGGAGCATTGAAATATCAAAAAGAGTACATTATAGTATGGTGATAAAGATATAAGAAATATACCATCGAAATCATTAGAGACAATATTTTTCAGAATATTTAAAGAAAGAAGAATATCTGTAGAAGTAAAATTTATATTTGACAGAAGCTCGATTGACAATCTATCACAATTGGTGAATGAAGAGATTGGTGAAGATGATGGTTGGAAAAGTACATATAGTACATAGATTAGCTGAGTCAGTTACAAAATTCGAAGAAATTTCATTAAAATGGACGGAGGAAGGAATGTAATGATTCTGTCTAAGATCACTGATTTACTTCCACGTGTTTCGAGAAAACCCTTTATATTTATTATATAAGCTTTGTAATCAGATGTAGGTTTTTTAACTTAGCCCTAAGCTCAATGAAAACTAGATAATCTGAAAGCTGCGTGGAACGCTTAAAATTGAAACGCGTTTTTTTCTTCTTATAAATTAAATTTTTTAGGTAACACGAAACTTATCTATAAAACTTAGGGGGGGAGGGATATTTTTAAAGAAAAAAATTTACTGATAGTGTTAATAAGAGCATTATTAAATGCTAGAACGACTTTCTCTATTGAATAGTTTAAATTATATTTTTATTAGTTTCGTAAAAACATCGACTATTAGTGGAATAAAAATTTGCACTCTCGACTAATTAAAAATTGTAAATTAGTCATCTACCGACTAACGACTAAATTAGTTGACTTACGACAGACGAATAAGTTAGTAATATGAATAGAATAATGAATACACTAATAAATTAGTAGACTAATGGCTAATGAATAAGTTTTGCGACTAATAAAATAAATAAACAAAAAATATTAAATTTTTATTCATTTCTATAAATATATAACTGTTTAAATAATATTTATTTAATCATAGAAATAATAAAACAAATAATATTATAATAATAAGAAATATATAATAATAATAACACTAGTAATAAAAAAAATGCTGGTTACTCAATGTGAAATTTATTAAAAAAAAAAAAAACTATTATTATTATTTACAGAGTGTTCTATACCGAAAAAATAATAATATGTGGGTGAATGAATATCAGTTTATTTGTGAACTGGAAGCAACTTAGAATATAATATTTTTCTTTAAAATCTTAGCAAGAATATAATAAAAACTCAAACTTGTGATTTTCTTTTTACACAGTATGAGATAATGTGTCTATACGGGCAAAGAATATCCGCAGCGTTTTTATATGTATTCAATAATACAATAATTGTGTATATGTATTGGTTACTAAGTATAATAATGTTATAATTTTTAGTTTTATTAATAGGTACACATAAGTAAGGATATTGAATCGGCTGCTAGAGCGAGTCAAGCCTAATCACCCACTAACACAAGTTACATGAGAGATGTTAAAATCGTCATACAATAACGCAGGCTCGATTAAGAGCAAAGATTAGTTGTACGACAGAAGACATTAAAATATTGATGAGAGTTTAATTTAAGGTGGATAAATATTTTTTTAACATCAAAAACTTCAAAGGGAACGGAAATAATATTCAGAGAGTTTCTGACAGAAATAAGTAAACAACCACCATGATAAAAAATAATATTAAAAGAGTTTCAATCTTGTCTAAAGATTAGAAATCTGTCAAAACCTAAATCAAAATTTGAGATATCCAGGAAAGGCGACATTATTATGATTATTATTATGGTATATAAAAAATTCGTTTTGAATTAAACCCAAAATTGATAAGTATTTTTTTAATTTAAAACATAAGAATCATTATATTATATATATATATGTATTGAGTACTTGTGACTATTAATTAATTAACTATTATGATATATAATATTATTATATTATAAACCCGAAGTCACAATATTATTTCTTAGAAGATGACAACTTAGTTGTTGAAATACGTAAAGCAAAATAAAATATAATATAATTTTATGAATCATTAATTGATACATTTTTATATCATAACAAATATCTAAATTGTTTTTTGAAATGTATATTTATAACCGTATAAATACTCAAATTATTTTGAACAATTTTAATATTATTAGAAAATTACAAATTTAAATGCCTATTATATCATAATTTGTAATATTGAATTACATACCTGCTACTAAATAAGTACGCATCGCTAGTGAATTATAACAACAGTCTAATTTCCTTAGTTAAACTTTTTTTAATTGACGTTTTAAGGCTTCAGGAATCTTATTCTCATTTATTGAACAACACAATACAAATTAGATTTGTTGAACAAATTATCTTCCTAAAATTTTCTGGGTTTCCGTAATAATAACTAGTCTTTTTTAAAAAACGAAAATAACTTCTTTAATTGGTCATCCGTGTTCAAAATATCCACTTATAAAATATAGATTATGGATTTGTATAAGAATATGAACCTTTTAAAACATTGATACTTTTTTACATATTGAGTGTACTAAGAACAAAAAAAAAAAAAAAACACAAATCATAAAACACCTCGATTTGAATAGAATCTAAAATTAGCTAATATGATTGGAAATATAATTGACAACTTAACTGCACGTCTCCTTTCGAACATAACCTATCATAATTTTGTGTTAAGGGTTTAATAACCTTCTATAAAATAATGTCAGTTATAAGTTTCTGTTGCAGGAACTATCATTCGGTGTAAATTAAATTGGATCGTATTCGTCGTACAAATAAGAAAAAAAGGAAAAGTAATACAAATCCTGTGAAATTGATCTAAATTCTCTGGGGACGGATGAAAATTAAACCGTCAATACGTTACCACATTTACCCAACGGTTTTCTATGTCATCTGAAAACTGACCAACCAAATTACTTTACGGTCTAGTAATTTATGTATATATAAATTTACAACAGGGGTCCATCAACACCATCAACGTCGCCAACACCAGAGAAATCTAAACGCGTTTTCCAATAATATAAATTGGACATACCAGACCTAGTTTGGTAGAGTGACGGTCATATAAAATGTTCACTGGTTTGGTTAATTAAAAATTAAATTAATACTAATAAAACAGATATTTAAGATATATTATGTATTTATATACTTAATGACAATTGAATTAATTATGTGGATATTTAAAATAGTACATAATACTAAAAGTGTATAACGAATACATACTAATACACAAGGACCTAAAACATTGGTTTTTTAAGAGTTCACGAATTGGACATTTGAACTGAATTTGAAAAAAAGCTAAATGATAGAAGATCATTTAAATTATTTTTAATGAAATTAACAAATCCCTCATCCGTGTCCGTATCTTAAAAATTATACTAGTATAAAATATTTTATATTTTTCAATTAAAATACATTTTGTTTGACGAGGATGAAATAAACGATTGCACTACACAAATTGAGAGAATTTTAACTGTATAATGACGTAGATTTATTTGAATATGTGTATCTACTGGAACAGTTAAACACTGTGATGAAAAAATGTCAAGTTTTCGAATTCAAAAATACAAATAGCCGGCCAGTAGAGCGTGGAAGGACATCGCTCGTTGGATAGGATACTGGTGGTTGATATATTGAATATAATTTTTATTTTATTTTATTATAAATAATTTATTTGGATAAAAACGATTCTGAGCGGAGCATATATAGTATAGTTAAAAAATTGAATTTTATATTGTCACTATATTATATTATATAATATCAGTAAATATTATATAGTATACACATTATCCGAAATCGCATTATAGTAGTTAATAAATATAATACAATATAAACTACATAATGATATCGGCCAATTTCAATCTCTTAATTCTAAAATGTCGGTATATACCATATAAATATATATATATATATATGGTCAAGGTTGTGCAATATCACATATATATATATATATATCTTTGTTACGTATCAAAGATAAAATTGCATATCTTGTATCTTGTATCTAGATCAATTTTTTTTTTTTCTAATATCATATAACTTTTTATGCGAAAATATAAATAATACCTACATAAAATGATCAAAAATCTCATTATGTAATCGATAGTTACATATTAAAATATTTCTCGTCTTTCTCATATTACAAACATTTTAAATAAAATAATAATTTTGAAATATGTTGTTGATTGTTAATATATTGTCACCCACTCGTGATTAAACTATTTTAGATTTTCACGTTTGAATTTCGTTTTACCATTACGTCACAATAATATACAATTCATAATCAAATATGAAATAAACCTAATCACTTGCAACTGAAATACTAAAAATATTACTTATTATTATTATTTTATAATATGCATATTTTATTTCACTCTCCTATGAAATAACTTGATACCTATGTAACTATATACATATAATATGTATATTTGTATTTATATGATTCTATAATATTATATTATATTTTATTTGTATATTTTTATTAATAATTATTTCGAGTAATATTTAACATAATAATATGTAGGTGTTGCAACTTAAATTTTTATTTAGCGGGTGGTCTATAGCTTCGACGATAAGCCTCCTCGTTTTAATTACACCACCCCTCACCGCCATCACAAGAATACCACTTTTCACGGTAATTTTGCCATCACTGCCGGCCTATCACACACACACACACACACACATACGTAATTTAATCTTTCTCTGTTTTTGTCGAGGGGTAAACCACTAATATAAATTTTGTACAACCGATTACTGATTATCAAAATTTTCTAGATTATCAAAATGATTATCGTGAGATTACTATGATTATCAATTATAGTTAAATTACGTTAAATTATGAAAAATGCATAATAATTAATAATATTGTAGGTACATAATTGTCAATTGCCGTCTTTTTAGGTAACTTTTC